>JAQQZT010000005.1:4888753-4902741 GCA_030068275.1 Clarias platycephalus | reverse complement strand
CACCCACTCACTCACCCACTCACTCACCCACTCACTCACCCACTCACTCACCCACTCACTCACTCACTCACTCACTCACTCACTCACTCACTCACCCACTCACTCACCCACTCACTCACCCACTCACCCACTCACCCACTCATCTTCTATACAGGGTCACAGTGTCCCTGGAGCCTATCCCAGGAGATTTAGGCGTGATACACCCTGGACAGGGTGCCAATCCATCACCGGGCATGTGCAGACACACCACACACACACACGCTCATTCACACGCTACGGGCAAAACCAATAAGATTTAAGATTCAAATTTATTTAACACATGTACCTTACAGCACAGTGAAGTGACAGTTTCACATATCCCAGTTAGGAAGTTGGGGTCAGAACACAGGGTCAACCAGGATACAGCGCCCCTGGAGCAGATGGGGTTATCCGATCAGCAACCCAGTAACCCAGAGCCTTAACCAATTGAGCCACCACTTTCACCATTAGGAAAGAAAAAATAATCCACAGATGTGATACTCCGGTCATTCAGTACATTCAGGTCGTCAGCTGACGTCATATTATTGCCACATGACATTACTGAGTCTAGACCTGAGCGACTGATCAACCCCAGATCATAACACTGCCTCCAGAGGCTTGTACCATGGACGCAATGCATGATGGGTGCATCGCTTCATGCGCTTCCCTTCTTACCCTGACACACACATGGCTCTGGATCACATGACCTTTTTCCATCGCTCTGATGTCCAATCTTTATGCTCTCTAGCAAACCGAAGCCTTTTATGATGAGTCACAGACACAACTGTTTAGTCCCAATTCTGTGCATTGTATGTGGATGGAAATACTCTTACTTTCACCATTAAACATAGCTCTGGTTTTTACTGATGATTTTTTTTAATCATGCAATTTCACCAAGTGTTTAAGTCATCTTCATTCATCATTATTTTTCTATTATTCCTATCAGTGATTAAACTATCCAGCATCTCATTCCAGGATTTGATAATAATTCGAGTGATTCTTAACCCAGTTCCAGTCATTTCAAATATCCCTGTTTATTCATGCCAATAATTTGACACTTATGAAATGAGGACCTTTTTTTTTTTTTGCCCAGGCAGTGCAGCAGAAGCTTCCTGTTAAACCATTCTGATCACAAAAGAGCATTAAAATCGACTCTGATCAGAAAAAGACACAACACTCATACACATTATTAATCTCTCACCTTTTAAATGTCTCAATAAAGCATGCAAACTGATTAAAAACCTACCATAGTGTAAGATTTCGTCCTGCAAACACAATGCGTCGCTCTGCCACTTGTTTCGGAGGTCACCTCTATTTCTTATAGCCGGGATCGGTCAAGAGGCGGGGTAATGACGTATACCAGAAATGCATTATGGGGGATGTAGTTCTTGGCGCGCAGTTAGGAAACGGAACACTTTGCATTTGAACTACATTTCCCATATAGCTTTTCGATTAGTTTTTTTTTGTGCAAATATTAGTTTTTTTTAACGGTTATTTGTTGTCAGTTTGAAGTTAATAACCCAACTTTGCGCTTGTGTGTGTAATATTTTTGTATTTTGTTTAAAAACAAACATATTTTATTTCCCCAAAACAAACATTTTATATATAAGGTGCATATTTTAAATTCTTTAATATTACACCAAAAGTTTAGCAACATCACCAGAATCAGCACGTACAATTTTACGAGAAATATTTTGGTTACAAATGTGGGTTTTTAATATATATATATACATAAAGGTTGGACAAAAAGGCGTATACGCGCGTCACGGAATCGGATGCGTGAACCCGGAAACTGTAATTCAACCTGACCGTAATACTTCGAGTAGACGGACACTGAACAAACCAACAAAAAACAAAAAGGGGAAAGTTTGGCTCGGTTGCCTGGAGGCGACACAGAAACCGTGATATCACCAAAGCACAGACATTCAAGTGAGATTTTTTGCTAATGAGATTGTTTGCGTTGTTTTAAACGCGCAAAGAGAATCATAAATCCTGTCTTCGAATGTCTAGACAAATAATAAAACAATTAGCAACAACAGCGATGATGATAATAATGTTTTGAATGCAGAGGAATGGTCATCATCTCCAAACCAAAACATCTGACATCACACCCAAGGGACTGCTCGACTAGAGGTAAGGCTGCCCTGTTTCCTCTTGTATAACCTACTATTTCGTTTATTTCTAACGTGTTTCTATTATAAACATTCCATGCACGTTCATTGATTTTTTTTTTTTTTTCATAAAAAAAATATGCAACGTTTAAAACAAAACTAAATTATCTTTTAAAGTTTATTTTAGAGATTAAGACTAAGTTTAGTCTTAGTTTGAGTGTATATAATCACTGCACAAGTAACCGGTAATAAATATTCGGTACAGTACCTTAAATGGACGTTATCGCGATATTACCGTTACGATACACGTTATCGCGAGACTTCAGAGTGGTAAGTTTTGTAGATGAGGCGCACACGAAAACGAAACCCTAATGCTTGTTTTTGTGATACAAAATAAGTACAAGGTGGTATCAAAAATATAGAGATCTGGTCACTTTCGCTGCATGTCCTCCCTCAGATGTCTTAAAACCTGATAGTAGAATTCGCCATTGATGCAGAATGTCGGAAAAAATGATTAGCATGCACTTGGTTGAGCTGCGGCCCTGCCTTGCCGTTCTTGGTTATGGAGACGATGGGTTCTTCCCCTCTAAAGACCGCTGCTTCATCTCAGGGTCGTACCCATACACCCAAGTTTCGTTACCGGTATTGAACCTCGACATGAAGGACGGGGCAACTTGGCACGCTGACGGAGTTCTTGGCAGACTTTGACGTGATGTTCCTTCTGCTCCTGGGTCAGGAGGACCGTTCCAAATGATATGGCATGTTGTGGATTGTTCTCATAAGTTGCCGCATGGTTTCAACATTTTCAGGGGGTTGAGAAGGTCTTTCTGACCACTAGTCTCGAAACTTTTTGATACCACCTGGTATGAAGCAGTCGTATAAAAATAAAACATTTGCTTCAAAACATGCATGATGTGCTGCGTTTATATGGGACCGAAATGTATAAAGAAATAATGTGACCACGACATTTTACACCCTTGTCCTGAATGTGAACTTTACTTTAATTAAAAAATGTTTCGTCTTTTCTTTGGAGAATCTCTTTCTAACTGTTGTGTCTCTTTCTATTCAACTTGTTGAAAAAAAAAATACTAATCAAGTTTCGTCTCTTAAGGGTGTTAATACTTTTGCAAGCCCTTGTAGATTTTGCTGATTGGTTTGCATGATGTAACCTAGAGTAAAATGTGTGTGTGTGCGATGAAGCAGGATGAACGCTTGTGCCATAAAACATAAATCATGTATCCAGTATTGTGAGATCGATCAAATAGTGATGCTTTAAGCCCAATAAGAAGCGTATAATATCAGCCGAGTGCTAGAAAAGGATTTTTTTTTAGTATTAGTATTAGACCTGAGGTGCTGTGTGCCTCGAATCTGTTTACACACTTTGAGATCGTAATCCCACGTTTTTAATCTGATCAGTTTTCAGCTCACAGGGTTATGGATGTTCATTATCAGTTAAATAGAAAAGCCTGAGAACCTGTAAGTGAGACCTGGTGTGTTCGAAAAAAACTTTTAATACAGAACTCCAGTATCGACAGGATAGCGAGCGGGAGAGAGCGAGTGATGGCCGATCAGTGTGCTGCATTTTGTATGAGGTCATTACAGCCTCATTACAAGCAGACACACAAAGGAGCAGCAGGTTGTGTTACACACTCGAAGATATCGCCGTTTCAAACAGACGGTAAACAGCAAACCTCATACAGGGGGGGCGGATATTTTTGCACCAGTGCCACACAAAAAAAAAACATGTTTATGATTTTCTCCTAATGGGACACTGTGTAGGGTACTTCTTTGTATATACTGTATAGTGTCATAGTGTCAGTCTCCTCCCTACGGGTGCGTATTGGGGAACGGACTCTGAATGTCTGTGTTTCTGCACCTAACATCAACTCAGAATATCCGTCCACCTTGGAGTCTGTAGGGGGGGTGCTGGAAGGCGCTCCTATAGGGGACTCGGGAATAAGAGTGAAACCTGGAGAAGAGTGATTGGGGTGATTTATTATTGGATTTCTGTATTGATAACAATGGTGTTTCAAACATAAGGGTGCTCATTGGTATACTTGGTATCAGGGCACCCTAGGTTGTGGTTTTATGACTGTAGTTCTCTGTATCCTCGGATTTGCAACTCCAAGAGGGGGGCGGACCTGTTAAGTGATCACTACCTGGTGGTGAGTTGGATCCGATGGCCGGGTAAGATGCCAGACAGACCTGTTAGACCCTGACATGTACTGAGGGTTTGGTGGAAGCATTTGGCGGAGTCTTTTAACTCCCACGTCTATCAGAGCTTCTCCTGCATTCTGATGGAAAATGGAGACATTGAACAGGAGTGGGTTGTCGAAAGTTTTGTGCCAGGGTACTGGAGACGAGGGTCCAGATGCTCTGCCCTGGATGTGGATCAATGGACCAGCTCTTTACCTTACGAAGGATCATTGAGGGTTCAAGGGAGTTTACCCGACATGTCTACATGTGTTGTGTACTTAGCAAAGGCATATGACCATGTCCCTTGTTGGGATCCTTTGCAGGGTCCTTACGGAGTCTAGGAGCCATTAGACCCCCATATGACTAGAGGTTTTACTCTCATAACTGTTCTGTTATTCTGCGCAATCAAATGTCCAGAATATTAGTATAGTTTACATTCTTTTATTAAGCATGCCAGTTTCTGACCTGGTTTTCTCCCTACCTTGCCTGTCACCCCTCACTCTGCTAACTGTGCTGTCTGACGAGTGACTGAGATCGCTGCATGTACGCATCACACTGATGTGTCTAGCCATTTAGCACATGAAATTAATCCCATGTGATTGGAAAAACTGGACTGGAATGCCTTGACTTGGCTGGGTCAAGTCAGCCATGGCGAAGTGTTCTACCTCATCCTGTTACGCAGTTTTCATAATGATGATAAAGTTGACCAAATATACTGTATATTACAGACTAGCAACTGGAGACGATTTTAGCAAAATCTGAATTTGTAGGGTGCGGAGGAGGATAAATTTGCATGAAAAGCATTGTAGCTGAATCTCTCTCGATCAATCAGTCTGTCTCAGATGAAGAGAAAAAAAATCAATTCAGTTATGAATCGTGATTCTTTTGTGTACCGGGTCATACATCGCCACACTGACTCAAACATGATTTTAAATGATTTATTACATTAGTAGAGGAGATGGGGCATTGGTGGCTCAGTGGTAGGTTTCTCGCAGGAGGCCCGGGTTCAGTTCCCGCCCGGGTAAAACGGGAGGATTGTGTCAGGAAGGGTATCCGGTGTAAAACCTGTGCCAAGTTGTGTGCGGATTTGGTCGGTCCACTGTGTCGACCCCTTAGCGGGAACAGACGAAAGACCAACAAACAAGAAGTTTATACAAAGTTTATACCTGCATATAACTTTTGTATAAAAGTTTAAGACGTTGTACAAGTATAAAACTTGAGTTATAACTTTTTTTAATGGTTCAAAGTCTTAAAATTGTAAAATGTACAGTAATATTGAATCAGGATATTTATAAAACTCAATCAATCGATCAGAGTGTGTGTGTGTCTAAGAAGAAGGATGCATCCATGAAGGATGGGTTGAATGGGTGTAGTATTTATATGAAAGCATCCCAGCGGTGTGGAATTGATCCATCTGGGTTCAGGGTCACATCAAGGTCAAAATCTAAACCAGTTTTTCTTCATCCCTGTTGATGCCCTTGACATTGAGTTCTGTTTGCTTTGTTCGAGCAGGATTCACCCAAAACACAATAATACTCGGTACCGCAGCACCAGCATCCGGACTTGGGACAGGCGTCATGTCACTACGACTTACGGGTTTATTCTGGACAATTTGGCTTTAAGGAAAAGAAACAAGAAACAATATCGATTCTGAAAGAAATTCCAGAAATCTTAGCAAAAACAAAAAGTCCACCACTGATGTGCTTGGACCCGTCGTGAGGATCGACTCATCTAGATGACTAAAAGTTAATCAGATGTTTCATATCTCTTGTGTTTCTTTACACACTCACTACAGAACTTTAAATCTCGGATTATCACATGACGAGTTCCAGTTCTCTAACCAGAGCGAGTCCAGGCTCGTCCTCTTTAGCTTCATGCTCCTTATAAACACACTGATGGTCCAGACTTAAAGAAATACCACTTGAGGAAGAGAGGGTTTATCTGTTGACGGTGTATCACATTACTCCACTTCCAAAAAGTAATTCATATATTTGTTACTGGAATATAATTAGTTTCTGTTACAAATGTGGAAATAATAATAATTTCTGAGATTTCTGGGGCAAATTCTGGACCGGAGGTAAGATTCAAGCCCCCAGCCCTGGAAGTGCGAGGTGACGGTGCATACCACTAAGATTAGGATTCAATCATTTGTCAAAGCAAATTTTCATTCACATGTCCCAGTTAACAAGCAGGGGTCAGAGGTCAGAGCCAGGATGCAGCGCCCCTTGGAGCTGGAGGGGTTAAGGGTCTTCCTTGCTCAAGGGCTCAACAGAGGCAGCTTGATGGTGCTGGGGCTCGAACCCCCAACCTCTCGGTCAGTAACCCAGAGCCTTAACTGATTGATGACATTGATTGACACACAACTAAACTAGCTTGTTTATTACTTTCGCTAAAGCAACAACAGATTATTAACCAGCAGTTCTTCAAATAAAAAAAATAAGGTTTCATGAAATATTTCTGATTTTATTATTTACATAAAAAAATAAAAAAAAAAACACTTACATTAACATGACATTTTTGGAACCAAAGCGATGGGTTTAAAACAACATGATGTTCTTGACCATACACACCTGGTGACACGCAGTACCAGCTTCTGTACACAAGAGGGCAGTATGTGTCAGGGTTTGATGGGATTGTTTTATGTGGGACTTTTTCTGCTGTTGTAAACATTCTAAAATTTATGCACTACTAATAAGATAAAAAAAAAAGTTTTTGCAAAGTTTTTTTAATTGTCTAAAATGTTTTTTATTTAATGTGGCCAAAATGTTTTAATCTATTTTAGAAGATAACACAAGTCATCCTCTTTATCAGGCAGAGTGGGAATAAAATAATGAAAGTTTTCACCCCCTGACCTGGAACAATTTTCTGGAAGGTTGCAGGAAGAACTGGCGAAAGCGGAGAACATTTTTGTCAGAAAACTCCGATTCAGATTCAGATCATTTGACTCGTCTCACCAATACGAGTCGACTCCTTCAGCATCCAAGCTTATCAGAATAAAATCTTTCAGCTTTCAGTTCTCTGTAGTTCTCTAAAGCTGTTCAGTGTAATTTTACTCCACCTTCTAATGATTGCAGTGTAATGCATTGATTATATTGCAGTAAAATAATGGGAATAATCACCCAATTAAATAAAGCTGCATCGATTAGCCACCTGATTCCAATCTGGCCCGAATCAGATGGGATTGAAAAAAGGGGCGTGTAAACTTTTTAGAATCTGTTCAGTAGGAAATATTATCCATGTAAACACCTGATCTGATCTTTTCTCTCTTGTTGGAATAAATATATTCCTTATGCCTCCCATGTGGGGGTAACATTAGGTGACTTGATAAATTTCCCAAGAGTGATTTAACTTCTGTTCCTGATCATTAAACTCCGTGAGATCAGCTCTCTCAGATCTGGGTTTATTTCAGACCTTCATAAACTGGCTGACGTGATTGTTTCACGTTTCACATGTAGTAAAGCATCGAACCAATCAAAGAAGAGACTGAAGTCTTGTAACCAATCGTAAAGCAATAGGCGGGATTTATCGGGAAAGATTTGAGGCCTAATCTAAACTTAAAATTGGAGGAAAATAATTCTTCTTTTTTTCAAATCAGGGTCAGAGGTCATGCTGGTATTGCTTTATTAACGGTAAATGAACAAACTATGACTGTATACGATCTTAAGACTCATTAGACTCATGACATGACGACTGGTTACTGAAGTGGTGTAGAAATAGTTTTACGCAGTTTGTTTTTGGACCAGGACTAGTGTGAAGATACAGCTGAGAGACATCACTCGTTTCATTTCATCACGTGAAGAGTAGAAATAAAAACAGCACCATAGATCATTAATCTAGGGGATTTACTAATGGCACAACAGAACAGTAAAGCCGTCAACTTTTCTCAGGAGGTTGCAAGTTTGAATGGCGGAGACGCCGCAGCTGGTCGGGAGTGAGCAGAGGCAATCGTGGGAGTCTATAAACCCGTGTATGTAGAAGAGGGTAGATAGCACTTTCCTCACTGTGTGTTGTTAAACGGCATATTTACTTCTGGTTACTCAAAGGTAAGGCGAATTTCTCATCATTCGGGGTTGGGTTTTAATTCACACGTGTGTAAAAGCTCTGAGTTACTGATGGCAAGGCTGACGGTTCGAGCCCCAGCTCTGCCAGGTTGCAGACGCTGATGGACCCCTTGATCAACCCTGACCCTACGCTCTGACCCCTGCCTCCTAACAAAGCTGGAATTTTTTATCAATTTCACTGTGCAGTAATGTAAAGGCGGAACTTAACGTAGATTTTGCCCATGATTTATGTTTTTAAACGGTTTGGGTATATAAAAATGTACGTGTTCATTCGTATTTCAACATCATTAACGTTGATATTCCAGCAAAATTACAATGAATGTAGAATCACTTTATACGGCGGATTGTTTAAACAATTATTTAAAAAAAGCAAGTTGTGTAACGTGACCAAACTGACACATTAAAATGTAAATAAATAAACAAATGAATACATTTTTAAACACTTATTCACACGACTAGAGCTCCTTATAATATTTGGTTTAGAAACATGAAGCTGAAACGAAAGAGACGTAAAGTGGCACAGAACGCTGTTTCATCAGTTTGAAACATGATTGCATGAGTTTTACGCGCTTCGCATTCCTTTGCATAAACGAATCTTCAGACGCTCACGTTTTTCATGCGGATGCTGCAAGTCTATTCCATCTGGATCATATCGATTTAATACTTTAACAGAGACACAAAGCCTTTAATGTCTTATTTGATGTATACATGAACATGTTAAAAGGTCAAATCCAATTCAGTTAGAAAACCTGAATACAACTTTAACCAGCGATGCAAAGCAAAAGAAGTTGCATTGCATGTAATGTTCTTTTAATATTAGGAAAATAATTCGAAACACGTCACGTTGATTCACGTTGATAGACGCCTCGTTTTTTGGAATGAACACACTGTTGATGCGAGTTGTTGCCAGGCGTCAGAAGGAATTCTCAACCTGAGAGAGAGATCAAAGCGAGCACACACTGTTTAAGCAGCCCCGCCCCTCCAGCTGTCAATCACTGCATGCTTGCTTTGGGAAATGGCCCATAAAATGAGTTCGGACTTCAAAGCGCTTCATCTTTTGACATCTCTTTAATTTAACTGACCTGACGAGCGCCGGTTTCCTCCACTTGACTTGACTTTTTTTATTAAAAAAAAAAAACAACTTGACTCATCCTGAATGACGTAACAAATCACAAAGCCTTTTGTATGGTAGAATTTCTCAAGGAGTTTGTTTTTGGCGAAGGTGTCAATGCCATTCTCTTTTCATTTCTCTTTATTCTACGGTGTTTATTATACATGGCCCTTTTTTAAGCTAGTTTTTATTAATTATCAGAAAAGAATTAACCAGGGAGATCAGGAACAGTTTAGTAACAGGTTCAGTAAGACAATCCGGAGTGTATATCAAGGCACAGCCATCTTCAAGCACCTTCAAGGAAAATCTCCACCACAAGCCACGTTTTATGTTTTACGCCCGTTTCTTTTTTTGTTCGGCGTTCGAGCCACGAGGCTAATATTGCTAACAAATTCTAAGGAGCTTATCTTCGGATTAAAGTGTAAATCTCACACTTGCCGACTCAGTTACACCGTGTCTATGTAAAAATATCATAAATGAGCAGAATAGATCTGTGGTTAAGAACTAAAACCATCAAATGAAGCTACATTGGGACTATAGAATAAATCGTTACCCTAAATCACTTTTGTCTTCAAACTTTTGCTAGCGAATTCACGATGGCCGCTAAACCGCGTTCTTGAAAACCTTGTATAAATCGAATGTTACTGAACATGATGGCGAGCACTGCACGATACTGACACTGATGTTGATTCGACACTGAAACAACCATCACCTCCAGACTCTCTCTAGCTCGCTGCATCAGCTGTTTTCTGCGTCTCTGGCTCCGCCCCTTCTGCTACATGGATTACCAACAAGTGTCCACCACCGTTCCACAGAACATCACATTAAACATGGCAGGTTGTGCTGTCATAGGAAAATAATCAACAGCCAGGCAGTGTGATGTGATCGGTAATACTCTGGCTTGACTTATTTATATTATTTTATTTCTTTCTGTAATGACGCATCCCGAATCGTCTTATTCCTCTTATATCAGGAAAATTGGAGAATATACAGTACATCGTACAAGTTACGCTGATCGTTTTGAAGACAAAAGTGATTTAGGGCAAAACCTAGGTTTTGGGTTCCTCTTGTCGGTTTCAGCTCTGGCCCCTCGGGTTGTGGCTCCACAGGGCCTCTGGCACCAAGAGGTTGGCAGCGGATTGTTTGGGTGCTGTGGGTTGTGGGGTTGTGCCTCTGTGGATTGGACTTGTTTGTCCAGTGCCAGGAATGCCAATGGCTGCTCAACGAGATTGACGTCTGGGTCTTAGGCTCTTTGCTTGCTGGTCCCCGTGTGCAGCAGGTTACGGCGCACTGGGTGTTCCGGTGCCTTTCTATCATAACCAGATTTGTCCTGCATTGGCTTTTCTGTGGGATCTTTATTTTTCGTTTCTTTTTCGCTAAAACTTTTTTTTTGTGCGTGAGTGTGTGTTGTACATGCACGGAGCTGCTCCAGATGTTTGGAAGTTTTCCATGACAGATTTTTACTCCTCCCTCCTCTTACACATTGGGGGGAGGAAGGGGCGGGAAGGGGCGTGGGGGGTGGGTCATACCTGGGGTCAAAGGCCATGGTGAAAAATCTAACCCTTAACCCTAATTTTAAAATATCTCTGAGTTTTGTCATGAGCACAGAACTTACATTCCGCAACAACACCTGCTTGTGTTAATGTGTCGTTACTGATGGCACCATGAACAATAATCTAAAGCAGAATCACTAAACCGGGACCAAATCCATAATGAATAGTGAATATCGATGATGAATCTCGAGCTGTAACTTTAAAGTTCTCAAACATTCTGAAAGATTTTATGGACCAAATTTTACGATTTTTGTTCCGGTATTGCGCAACATCGAAATAGTTAAAATGTACCGCTGAACATTAATAAGTACAGTATATTTATTAAAAACTATGATCATTGGGAAATTCCTGTGAATAAAACACTTGCTGCTATTGGAAAAAACAATTCTTTTGTAACATTAACGGTAAAACACTGGGCTACGTCATTGTGTTTTTATAACTGTTTAATCATTTTAGTGGTTTATTCCTTATCAATCAAGTCTGAACATTATGTGCAATTTGGAATTATAACCATTTACACTCTTAAGATGCATTTCTCAGTGTTTTTGCTTTTGCTACTACACCCGCGCGCATACACACACACCAGTACATTATTACATCGGAACAGCATCTTACTCATTTTCTTTGCTAATTTGGAATGTTGATTTGGATCATAGTTAATCAACGTCCTCTTTAGTGTCTAAACGTGTTGAGTTCTGCTAGACACCAGCCTAAATATAAGTTTATATCAATATAATTTGAGAGTAAAATGTTTGCGAGAGGATTTTCCTTATCACGTGGTTAAAGTCTAACGATTTAGCGACTCATCACCAGGAGGAGGCGCTGTTTGACAACAATAACGCAGTAAAAGGACAAAGATAAAGGGCGCAAACAATGGTAAAAGACGTCGTGTAGACTTTTCCCCAGTTAGCTAATGAGATTAATGACGTAAATTGCGATATAACTTGGTGCTGTCTGGATAGCTACACTGATTCCTAGAAGCGTTATTCCTAGAAGTCCAGATGGAATGACTGCGAGAAAGAACGAGCTGTGACGGTCACCTTGTCACTATGTTTTCTTCTCCTTTTCCTCCCGGAGTGAAGGATTGTCATTTCTCCCCGTGACCTTCTCGCTCCTCGACGTGTTAGGATGCAAAGCCGCCCAAAAGAGGACCGGACGCTAGCTGCGTGTCAAAGGAGACTAAATCCCACAACAAAAACAAAAACGCAGCCACATTGACACCTGTCTCGCATCCTTAAACTCTGTCCCACTGATGAAGAGACAAAGCTTCCGAGTCTTCGCAGTGTGAGGGACACCAGCGTGAGACTTTTAACGCATCCTGAAGCTAATTCTTTCACCAGGATGGTTTTGGATTCTCTCTGAGTTGTTTTGTCTGAGACCCTCTCAAGATTCAATCCCACTCCGCTCTCGTGTTTATAAAAGACACATTCCTGCCGTCTGAATGTCGTGACCCTCAGCGCTAGCCCCTGTTTGGCTTTCTGCTCCATCTCTTTCCGCAAACACCTCCTTAAAAGCAGTTTCTTCACTTTTTTTAATCGGTCTCCTCTGTTTCTTTTCCACTAGCTCCTTCTCACGTTTTTTTTTTTTCCCTTCTTGTTTTTAATGACGTTTGCAGATGTGCTTAGCCCCCCTCCTGCCGCTGCCACTAGAACGTTTTCCTCACAGCTTTATCAGCGAGACTTTGCTAACCGGAGAGCCGCAGCAGCGCGCTTGTCTTTGAGGAAGATTTCGGATCAAAGCCGAGCACTAAACACACATGCCATACCTCTGGGTAAATACAGACGTTTCCCAACAGGGTCTGCATTTTTCCCGCGCCTTGGGTGTCCCTGTTTCAGGATTAATATGAAGAATAATACACTTGGGGGCATGCTGAAACAGGAAAATAATCAGTGGCAGAGTGGCGACCTGACACAAAGTATTTTCTTATAACATCACATCCTTTTATACGACAAGGGACTGCCAAAGATTACAATTTAAAATGTTTATCAGTTTATAGTTACATTTAATTAAGACAAGTAAGTTCTATGTTGTATATACACTTAAATGGATAGATAAATAAATGGCAGAAATACGGTATTAGGGCTGATTTAGTTATTTTTATTTTATGCATATAATACAGAAAATGAAGACTTCTGAAGTTTATGCGACATGGAAGTGACCAATCTTGCTTCCATAAAAATTTCAAGTTGCTAACTTCAGCCTTTTTGGAGAGATGATTTTATATGTGCCACAAAAATGGCCATTTTTCAGCGTTATACTGTCTCACTTAAAATGAAAATTATTCATTTAGTTTTGATACTAAAATTGGTGTAACATTCTAGAAGCACACGATGTGTAAAAATTGTTGCTTAAATTAAAGGATTCTGGGTTTTTGGTAGAAGCTTAAGAAGCAAAAGATCTGTAGTTTCCGTAACCATGTCACATTCATGTCGCGATATCATGTTGCATGTGAAATCTTAACTGGTTAAATTTCATCGTTAAGATCGTTGAAAGATTTTAATTCAAAAAGTTACGGACACTACAGACATGAAATTGTATTTAGCAATGTATTTCTTCTTCTCTGATAAAAATGTGTATGCATACTGTATTTATAAGAAAATGGAGATAAGAAGCATATTGAAAGTATTATGAAAAATGGTTTTACTGTATGCTTCTAGACACTTTTTAGCACTAATGCTGTAGCATGTTTTGGCGAAACTTTATGAGAAACTTCTTAGAGAAAGTTTGCTAATACGTGTAGTTTCACTACATATGGACACTTTCGGTAAACTCACTTGTCTAGTTTTTCACTAGTAAACTTAATATTGTCCTTTAGAAATAAGCATCATATGAATTAATATCCAAGTGTTTCTTATAGACGGCACGGTGGTGTAGTGGTTAGCACTGTCGCCTTGCACCTCCAGGGTCCGGGTTCGATTCCCGTCTCTGTGTGCTTGGA
>JAQQZT010000005.1:4835830-4853432 GCA_030068275.1 Clarias platycephalus | reverse complement strand
TGTGATTGGTTGATTAGATAATTGCATTAATGAGAAATTTAACAGGTGTTCCTAATAATCCTTTAGGTGAGTGTATAATATACACTTACTGTGCCGGACACTTCATTAGGTATACCTTGCTTGTACCGACCACTTGGACCTCTTTTGCCTGCAGAAGTCCCTTAATACTTCATGGCAACGTGAAATGTGTCGATGCCGGTTTGTTAGGTTCAACTGGGAACGACGGGAAAGTTCTGATGGAACTTCAGCAGATCGTCTTGACCACGTCTACATGTCTAAATGATTTGAGTTGCTGCTATGTGATTGGCTGATTAGATATTTGAGTTACGTAGATGTGGTCAAGACGATGTGTTGAAGTTCCACCCGAGCATCAGAACTTTTCCGTCCGAAAGGTGATTTAAGTGTCTTTAAATGTGGCATGGTTGTTGCTGCCAGACAGTCTGGTCTGAGTGTGGGTGAAAATCCCAGGAGTTTCAGAAATAATCATATCTAGGGTTTACAGATAATGGTCTGAAAAGACAATATGTCCAGTGAGGGCAGTTCTGTGGGTAAACGTGCCCACGGAGGAGAATGGCCAGTCACACGAACCGATAGAAAGGAAACAGTAGCTCAAATAACATCTCGTAATAACCGAGGTATGCTGAAGAACATCTCTGAACACACAACACGTCAAACCTTGAGGCGGATGGGCGACAGGAGCAGAAGACCACAATGGGTGCTGCTAAGAACAGGAAACTGAGGTTACAATTCACATGGGCTCATCAAAATTGGGCAATATAAGATTGGAAAAAATGTTGCCAGGTCTGATGAGTCTCGATTTCTGCTGCAACATTTGAATGGATCAGAATTTGGTGAAAGCATGGATCCATCCTGCCTTGTATCAACGGTTCAGGCTGCTGGTTGTGGTTGTTGTGTAATGGTGCGGGGGGACAATTTCTTGGCACACTTTGAGCCTCTTTGTACCCGAGTATAGTTGTTGACCGTGTCCATCCCTTTATGACCACAGAAAAATGTACCATGTCACAAAGCTAAAATCATCTCAAACTGGTTTCTTGAACATGACAGTGAGGTCACTGTGCACAAACGGCCTCCACATTCACCAGAGCTCAATCCAATAGTGTCTTTGGGATGTGGAGGAAACGGGAGACTCGCATCATGTACTGTACGTGCAGCAGACAAATCTGCAGCAACTGCATGATGCTATCATTTCCAGCACCTTGTTGCATCTATGCCATGAAGAATTAAGGCACTTCTGTAGGTGGTCAGTGTGTGCTGAGACACGTAGTGCACAGAGGTCGGCAACTTTCTCGATAGCTACAGACCTCCAAACTTCATGTGGCCTTCAGATTACCTCAAGACCAGTGTGTAGAGAGCTTCATGTAATGGGTTTCCATGGCTGAGCGGCTGGAAGCAAGCCTTACATCACAGTGCAATGCAAAGAATCAGATGCAATGGTGGAAAGCATGCTGCGGCTGGACTCTGGAGCAGTGGAGACGTGTTCTCTGGAGTGACGAATCACACATCCCTGTCTTGCAAGCCGATGGACAAGTCTGGGTTTGCCGGTTGCCAGGAGAACGGTACTTGTGTTACTTCATTGTGCCAAGTGTAAAGTTTAGTGGAAGGAGAATTATGTGGGGTTGTTTTCAGGAGTTTGGCGCGGCCCCTCAGTTCCAGTGAAAGCATACCAGGACATTTTGGACAGTTTCATGCTTCCACAAACAGTTTTGGGATGGACACTTCCTGTTCCAACATGACTGCACCAGTGCACAAAGCACGGTCCATAAAGACATGTATGAGCGAGTTTGGTGTGGAAGAACTTGACTTCCTGACCTCAACCCGATAGAACACGTTTGTGATGAATTAGAGCGAAGACTGCGAGACCGACCTTCTCGTCCAACATCAGTGTCTGACCTGACTAATGCGCTTCAAAGATTCCCATAAACACACTCCTAAACCTTGTGGAGAGCCTTCCCAGAAGAGTTAAAGCTGTTATAGCTGCAAAGAGGGCGGGGCCAACATCATATTAAACCATATGAATTAAGAATTAACTCAAGTTACTCAAGTTCATATGCATGTGAAGGCAAGCGAGCGAAATTTAATGGGGTATATTAATGGGGTATTTAGCCAAGTTTGAGGTCATGTACAGGGTTTGTCGGCCTACGGGAAGAGAAGATATGCTACTTTGAAATTTAAGTGGAAAGCGCCCTTATATCTCAACCTTGAAAAAATCATTAGTTCATCTCAAAATTCAACAGATGACGCTGTACATTTTTTATTAAATGTGTACAATTTATTTATTATAAGTCACAGGCACATCCAGTATAAAATATACGGTACATGTAGTAAAGTGGACAGATGGAAGATTTACTTTTATAATAATCAGTTTAATTACTTATGGGGTTACCCAAGTAACATAAGGGACAATCTGATCATTCTGATCCAGACACATTTTCACACGATTCTGGAAAACTGCTTTGCGACAATGACCATTGTTAAAACTCGCTATACAAATAAAATTGAATTGATTTTAGGGAAGCCCATAATTATTAGTACTATGGTAGAAATCCCTATAAATTTTGCCTATGATATGGATTGTCCCAGGTCACCACATGTACACTGAACCCTCCAAACCCTCGAGTGTGTGAAGCTGAATCTCAAGTCGGGCCCTTAACAGAAACCTGAAATCTGGTTTTTAATCCATCTTATTTTCCATCCACACACATGTTAAGAAAAGTTCTTCTCCTATCTACCGCTAAACGCACCACTGCAGCTGGAAGCCAACTTTGGGTGTTTAACTTCTAACCCACATCAGAAACGCCTGACTTCACACGACACGATGATATTTCTACCTAGCCTTTTAGTTTGTTAGTGATTTCTCTGGATCTTTTAATCTTATTTCAAAAACATCGCTAATTCTTTGGCTTGTAGGCGAATTTCTAGCGACGTATACAGCATGGGTTTTCGAGTTGCGGCCAAAACAACGAAGGTGTGAGCCTTTAGCATCTGTAAACATGAGACTGTTTATGAATACAGGCTACAGGCTGTGAGTGTGAATTTAGCTGTGTGTTAACACCAGGAGATCTCATTAAGACTTTACCCTACAGAGCATACAAATCTTCAAGCCAAACACAACAAAGAACAACAGCGTGCTCCCAGAAATTAATAATGGAATGAAATTTGCTTTAAGTAAAAAAAAATTTTTTTTAAACATTGAAAGAAAAAAAAAATAGCCTAGAACCAAGTATCAGGTTGAGAAGCATTTGTTGTGCGGGAATGTGTTGTCCTGTGGTGATGCGATCAGAATCAGAAATCAGAACCTCGTTTTTGTTTTATTTCAAATGTATACTCGGAGGCATCGCTGTGTGTTACCGTTGCACGAGATTTCATATTGAGTGACCATGACATCGAGTTGTGCAGATATACTGTACAGTAAAACTCGGTCTCTGAGCGACTGGGTTCGGCTTTGATATGTTTGGTTCCTTTCCAGGTCTCGTGCTTGGAGCTGGCAGGAGGCGGCGGCCGGCGCACGAGCAGGCGTGTGGCCCTGAACCGTGCGCAGGACATGGGTGTGTGCTGGTGGCAAAGCGGGCATGACGAAGTGTGGCCTTGGTCACCAGTTCCCAGTGCCTCAGAGCGGGCCAATCTGGTACTGGTGGGCTTTTCAGAAAGCCCTGGTCTTATGGTAAGTCCAAACATCAATGTAATTCACCCTTTTTTTTTTTACTCAACATAAGCATAAGGAACGCTAAAAATCAAGAATATGTATACACCTGTTCTTTGTATTCTCCTGACCTTGATGAAGGTCCCATTCCAAAACTATGAGCACTAACATACAGTTGATTTTTATTCTTCTGCTAATGTTTCCACTAGATTTTGACGATTTCAGTGAGATCAGGCGTTGATTTTCAGTGAGGAGGTTCTAGTTCATCCTAAGGGTGTTCAGTAGTCTCTACGTAGAGTTCCTACACTCCAAGTTTGGACCAACCCTCCATGTTTTCATGGAGATCATGCTGGAACAGTTTTGTGTGGCTTAGTTACAGCGAAGGGAAATTGTAACGCCAAAGCATACGGAGGCATTCTATACAACTGGCTGCGTCCAAGTTTGTCCCAACAGAAGCTAAGGTTTAAGTGTTGCGTGAGTCGGGTTATTTTAGGAACCCTGAAAGAAGGACATAACATTCATCAGTAATGAATTACAGTAATTAATGAAACAATATACCAGAAAATTTGCAACTTTATTGTCGATTGTGCTATGTGTACAGTACAAAGATATAGAGAATTTAAATCATGTCACTCTCAGTCCCCTTACAAACAACAATAGGTACAAAAATTTTAATTCAATTCAATTTAATTACATTTTATTTGTATAGCGCTTTTAACAATTGACTTTGTCGCAAAGCAGCTTTACACAATCAAAATAGTTATTTAAGTTTGTATGAAATGTGAATGTGTATGAATCACAATGATAAGACTGTCCCTGATGAGCAAGCCGAGGACGACTGCGACAGTGGCAAGGAAAAACTCCCTGAGATGGTAATAGGAAGAAACCTTGAGAGGAACCGGACTCTACAGGGAACCCATCCTCATCTGGGTGATAACGGGATAGCAGGGATTGATCAGCATCAAACTGTGTGAGACTGGAAGTTCAGTATAACAGGAGATCCAGTCCTGAACTACCGAGCGACTGAAGTCACAAGTCCTCAGAGAACAGCTGTCTGCATCAGCCGAGGACAGGACCGTCTTCGTGGAAAAGTGGAACCGTCCACAGTCACCGCACGCATCCCAGGGAGACCACATGGGGCCTCCACGCGACGAGATCTCCAACCAGAAGCAGGACACCAGGACGAGTCAGACAGGTCCGGAGGGCAGAGGGAGTCTGGATCACTGGCAGCTCAGGAGCGACAGCTCGACAGAGAGACAGGGAGAGGGAAAGAGAGAGAGAGGAGAACAGAGGAGAAGGAGAGATGGTGCAAAGTGAAACAGTGCAAATAAGAGTAGTGCAAATGAACTTTTTGGGATCTTAGTTAGCCTCATCTGCATGCCTTCGGACTGTGGGAGGAAACCGGAGTACCTGGAGGAAACCCACCAAACACGGGCAGAACATACCAACTCCATGCACACAGACCCTGAGGCGGGACTCGAACCCTCAATCCTGGAGGTGCCAGGCGACAGTTCTAACCCTTACGCCACCATGGCACCTGATGTTAAGTCTTAAATTGAACATGTATAAAAAGTAAATTAAAAAAGTCTAAAGCACAGACTGTAGACATTCACACTTAAGGGTTAATACACACCGGTTTCTTCATTATTTACAGAAACTCCACAGAGGACACGCAAAACTCTACACAGTTCTTTAAACACACAGTGTGTGTTTCAGTTCCTTTGATTTCTGACAAGTCCAACAAATAACTGTTTTGTTCCCAATTGATCAGAAATAAGTTTCGGAAAAAAGAAAAGCATGCACCACACTCGTCTCTGCTCATTTCTTTATTTTTATTTTTTTAAACAACCCTGACGATCAGGAGTGAAGCGTTAAAATGGCAAACAAATAACAGCAAAGCATATGAAGACACACCATTCTGGAACGCACTCCATATTTATCTCCATCCTTCACCTAGCTTGAATGTTTTCTCTCTCTATTTCATTCCCGCCCCCCCCCCCAACCCACCCTCCCTTTTTTTTTTTTCTTCTTCTTTTTTTTTTTCTCCCCTGTTAAAGAACATTAAAGCGTTTCTGGTCTGCATCATTTCTAATTAAAGTGTTTGTTGTCATTCTCAGATCCGCAGTGTGAAATCAAGCTAGCAGTTTTACACGGGGAGCCGTGCGGCAAATCAAACACGCGCGCATCCCGCGCGCACACACACACACGCGCACTTCAATCACTTCAAGCTCATATATATGTGCCTTTTGTTAACTTTGCTATCTGCATGCTAAGCCAATTTTCTACTTAGTCTCCAGCATTTCGAAGGGCGCTTTCTTTTCCTTATGTGGTCTTAATTCCTAGCCCTGTAAGATAAGCACTGCCAGGAGAGACACACACACACACACACACACACACACACAAAAACACTCACACATTTATTTATGCAAACATTTAACATTTTTAATCATTTCCCCAGTTCCTGAAATTTGCTAATTTAAAATGAAAACCAGTGTGGTGAGCATCGGGGTGCTGTGAGCGTAAGATGTTGTTTATGTTGTTGTTTTTTTTCCTATATTTCCAGCGAGTTATCTTCTGAAACCACTTTCCTCTCCGTTTGTTTGATCTCCACTTCTGCTCTGTATTTTCCACATGTTAACACATACGCGAGACACTGTACACCTAACCGAAGGCTGAACTCAATAACATGGCTGTCATAACACGTCAGAATTATAAACGGTAAATAAAACACACAAATGATTTATTATTTTTTTAAATTCTCCTCTTTCTCTAGCCTGGTTTAAAACTAAATTTCAAGGTTTGACTTTTGCGATTCGCTCGTTAGCGAAGCGTCACCGCGTTTCAATGTCGTTCCATAAATTTGCCGCCCCTGGTCGCAGCGAGCCGGGGTTTTTTCTTTATTAACGCAGAAGCCGTGTTTGTATGGGAGGAATATTCATTAAGCGCAGTGTGGTCGAGAGTGCAGAATGGGAGAGGGGGAAAGGCCGAGGGCAGCTGGGTTTCATGCCACGGCACCCCGACAAGCGGCTGTGCAGTTCACACTCCCCGACTGCAGTCTGGACCGGAGAAGCTTTCATTATTCTGCCCCATCATCATCTCTTTCCTCCACACACATACACACACACACACACACACCAACTCTCTCTCTCTCCCTCTCTTTCCTCTCTCTGCTCTCTGAACTGGAAAATTGGCTCAAAAAGGGCCACTGCTGTGAACAAGGGCCGATGCTCAGCTGGACTTGGCTGGGTTTATCTTTCAAGCCTTAAAAGAAAGTGCGAGGAAGAGAGAGGAAGACAAGAAAAGAATAGTTTTGACCAGTCACCGAAACCAATAACTAGCACAGACCTATTTGCCACGGTTACTTCTCTCTCTCTCTCTCTCTCCCCCTCTTTCTAAACCCCCCTCCCTTCTTAAGATGGCGTTTATCTTTGTGAAATTGAATCTGTCATTGTTTCAGCAGCAGCTGTGGGATTTGGTGTGTGTGCGCGCGAGTGAGAGACAGACAGAGACAGAGGGACTGCAGGTCTTAAGAAGGATCACCCTGTGAAGATGTTAAAGCTCTTTATGGAAGGCTCTCAAAATGGCCCCTCTCACTGTTGACTTGTCTTTTTGTTTGTTTGTTTGTTTGTTTTAGCATTACTATGACAAAGACCTTAAACCACTCCCCCGTTCTCTCGTTTCAAGCCTCTTTACGTCTCAGAGAGAGAGAGAGAGAACGTAAAAATATGCGCTAGCTGAAAATGATCTTGAATGAACTGACTGTGTTTTATTTCTCTAGAGAATTTCGAGAATCAAAAGAATCCGACAAAACGTTTTTGAGTTTTAGGTTTCTTGTCAGACTTACTCTAACCTAGCAAGTCTAAAGTTTTTACATAACTCAGCTCTTGAGTTGGCCTTGACTAGCTTAGCGCTAGAAGGGACTCGATAATTCTCAGGTTATGGAATTTTAGCTCTACATCCTGTATGTATATCTACCAGCTCTACTAGTGTGTTTTCTTGAACGTGTAGGTGACTGCCATCTCTGTTGATGGGGTTAACATCTGGTTAACCAAGATAATGTAAGATTGGATGTCCTATACACGCCTGCTAACAACCTGTTGACCAGGACAGGGCCATAACCAAACTGTCATGATGCTAATCTACCACCAGGGCAGAGCTGGTCAAAGGAATTAAGCCTCAGCATTGTTCCGGTCATCCTGCCCCTGTTGACCTACCCTGATGGAGGACACAGCGTCTTAAGAAAATGCTTCAATGCTCAAAACCACTTTGGTGACCTGTGATGGATAGCATCCGTCCATAAATCTTTAGGGTATCCACATACGTAGGACCATTTGCGGTGGGAAAACATTAGACAGAAGAAGGTGAATGCGGCAGTAAATTGTTGTTAATGTTAGCATGATGGCAGTAAACATATGGCCTCGAAATGTATCTTGTTGGTCCATTGTAGTCAGTACTGCCCTTATTATTGGGTTTTTTTAGCTTTAGGACAGTAGTCATTAGGCCTCAGTGTTGTCCTGGTGTTAGCTGTGGTCTGTAGTTGGGGCAGGTGTGCCTCAGCAGGTTTGTCTCTGTGGAACTCTGGCTCATATCCGGAGCCCTCCGTGCTGTCAGCACTACCACCCCCCCACCATCACACACTCCCTCGTTTGCCCATCAACCCTCCCAAACCCTCCTTCCTGGCCTCCCTGGGGAGCATCGGGAAGCAGCCTGGAGGGATTAGGGCTAAACAAGAGCCGCAAAAAAACGAAGCCCTCATCCTCTGCTTCCACACAGAGGCTGTGGGCAACCTGCTTAATTCTGTCACCGCTGCTGGCACTGCCAAATACGCCACTGTCTGTGCCAAACCACATCTATCCCTCTGTCTCTCCCTTTCCTGTTCTCTTTCTGTCCTCGCTGTCTCTCACATCTCCCTCGCGTTCACTGTCTTATCTCTCTCTGTCTGTCAAACTCTTTACAATCTCTTCTTTTTTTTTTTTCTTGCTTTGTCTACATACAAAATGAAAACCAAAACTCTGATCACTTCTGCACTTTTTAGCCAAGTGTGTGATTTTATATGCTTATGAATTCCCGTGTGTGTCTGTGATAGCGTTCGTGCCAGAGTGTGCCGCCGAGCATTTGACACTGACACTAATATCATTGGTTGTGCCCGCTAACTGGAGCTTGGGTTAGGATGAAATGTTGCATGCTGATTATTCACTTTCACAAGCGTGATAAAGCTCTCAACAGGATCTGTCATTCCAGTGCTGGCTCCAAAAATACTAAGATGCAGTCTGCTAAGCGTATGTGTTGCTGTGGATGCAGTTTTACAGCGGTGATCATGTGGTTGACTGACGTCGCCATTGGTAGTGAGAGCTAGTTGGAAAAGTGAATATTTATAATACGGTACCAGTCAAAAGCTTGGACACAAGTTTGGATTCATTTTCTACATTCTAGAACAATAAGGGATTTTTTATTTCTATGTACTACTACTAATTAAATATCATCATCATCACCATCATCATCAACAACAACAGGCAATTGTTATTTTAAGACATAAGTTCAGCTGTTCTGGAACAGTTCCTGCAAGAACAGCATTTACAAAAACCATCAAGCACCATGATGAAACTGTCTCTCATGAAGACCTTCCCAGGAAAGCAAGACCAGAACTTACCTCTGCTGCAGAGGAGACGTTTATTTAGAGTCACCAGCCACAGAAATCACCAATTAACAAATAGCATATCATTAGATTAGAGCCGTTATGAAGAGCATAAGTAGCAGAAACATCTCAATATCAACTGTTCAAAGGAGTTTCTTGTATATTTTGGATGCCTTCAGCATTGTTTTACAGTGTAGAAAGAAATAAAAATCAAGAAAGACCATGCAATCAGAAGGCGTGTCCAAACTTTTGCCTGGTAGTGTACTCGGTTAGAATATTCCTAGAAGAATGTTCTGCAAGTTCTGTCCCATATGAGGTTCTTGCCCTGACCTGGACTAATGTTAATTCCAAGGAGTTCCTGTACCAAAGACAGAATTAAATTTCTTGTGGATGCAGAACAAGAGGTATCATTAAGTTTGAGACACCAGAGAAACCACAGCTGGTTTTGATCCATGAGCTAAATTTAGTTCCTAGAAGTTTCTGTACCAAAGTCAGAACTGAATTTGCTGTTGAAGAAGTATTAGAAGGTGGTGTTCAACTTGGACATTTAGCTATTTTTGTATTTCCTGCCTGTGAAGCATAGGCGACTCGTCCTTCATCCGTCTCCTGTCAACGTCACACATTTCTTCCGTCTACAACTCCTCCTAAACCATTCATGGGAGACCTTCACAGAAGCTTCATTAGGATGCATACATTTGCACTATAGCTATTTAAATGAGGAAGTAAAGGTGTGTAGAGCTCGCTGAATTGAAAGTTGTAGTCAATTTTTGTTTTACAAGTTTTTTACAATTTTACCCTGATTTACCCACACCCCTGATTTTTTATTTATTTTTTATTTTTTTTAAAGACCCATGTTTATGTATCAAGATTTTATGTAGGAATTGATTTGAAATGATCACAAAATCAGAATGTGTTTGAAGAAGAAGTTCATTGAAAGCCTCCACCAGTTGGAACCATGTTTTTTTTTTTTATGTCTTGGTCACTTTTGTGTGTTTCTCCTATCTACCAACACATTTAAGAAGTATAAAATCATCCCAATCTTGTATTTGTTTTGTTTTTCCCATGTGTTCAGGTTCTGAGCTCCATACGCACCAGTGGTGAACCTTTGGACTGTTGCTTCAGCCTCACGCAACCCTACCAGATTCTCACCATGGAGCTGCACAAAGAGGCCCATGGCTCCATTGCAGGGCTGCATGTGGAGCCCAATCAATCTAACATTGAGCTGCGTGAGGAGGCCCAAGTCGCACAAACATGTGTGTATGAGTGTGCTCGTGGACGTTTGCAGCACCTTTCGGCTACATCTTTACCTCTGTCCTCTGTCCCTGTGTCCTGGTGCCGTGACCCAAGTGAATGCTGGATTTTGTTGGGCCTTCAAGACTCCTCTGTGGTTCTGATCCACATCGAATCTGGCCTCCAGACTCGTGTCACCTGCCCCATGCTGCCATCGGTACTGGCCTGGCACCCAGATGGGGGCATGATTGTAGTGGCTGGGGGTCAGGGTGAGCTGCAATGCTTTGATTTGGGACTCGGCCCTCTCCGACTACAGCTCGTGTCCGAGGACCACGTCAGCAGCACAAGTCTGCAGCTGGCCAGGCATGTGAGAATACCTGGTGGGTTGGAGAGTGTGGAGTGGGCGCACTCAGCAGGGCCGCAGGTAGGAATGAGATTAAAGTTGTAGGTATTAATAAGGTTTGTTTTGGTAGTTATGAATAGACCAGACGTTTTTAAAAAAATCTACTGCATACACGTTCCAAATATGTTACGACTTTTACCGTGACTTTTTGTCTTAAGAACTAAAACTTTGCAAGAAATTTGCCTTAGCATGAAAAAAATTTTTGGCATACGTGGGGGCCAAACCGAAGGGTCACAAGAATGTTAGCAAGGACGTAAGCAAGAAGAAAAAGAAGCCATTTTCATTTCTTTTTTCTCTGATTTTCTCTGGTATCCAATTCCTCCCCATCACTAGGGCGCTCCCACATTAAGGCTACTACTACCACTCAGTCTATCACGTGTTTCCAGCCAACCGCATTTTTTCGAACTGCGCACTCACACACAGTTGAGTGAGGCATAACACACTCGGAGGACAGCGCTATTCTATCCTTCCGCTTGTTGTGAGCACTAAGTACCTCTTATCCCTCCCCTCTGAGACAGTGTGGCCAATCAGCTCTCTCTAGGCCTCCGGCTGCGAGAGGTTGCAACATCACCCGGGAATAGAACTTGCGATCTCCGGATGATAGGACGAGCACTTTACCACTACGCAACTTGGTGGCCCCCAGTTTTGTTTTTTAAAGCAGCCATTGCTAAGAGAAATCATAAATCAAGGTTAAGTGCGGTAATTAATGTCCATTTCATACTTGCTGAATGTTTTGATTGTTTTTCTATGCAAAAAATATGATTATAGTGATGGAAATTGATAATATTGGTAATGTTTTTTGGTGGCTGGAATGAATTATCTACATTTACATTATTTCCTATGAAAATATGCGTTTCGCAGTACGAAATTCCACCTTAAGAACTCGCCTTCGGAATGGATTAAATTCGTATGCAGAGGTACAGTACCACTGTATAGGATTGAGGTTTTGTCAGAGAAACAGCATTACTCTCTCACTTACTCATTCTCTATAACGCTTATCCTGTTCAGGATCACAGGGGCCTGGAGCCTATGCCAGGGGACTTGGGGCACAAGGCAGGGCACACAAGCATGCTCATTCATGCACTATGGGCAATTTGGGAACACCAATTAGCTTAATCTGCATGTCTTTGGATGGTGGGAGGAAACCAGAGTATTCGCTGTATAAATACCATATCTGTAGAAGCTAAGAATTAGCCAGGTTAAGATGGGGGATGTTGGTGGGTGCAAGTGCAGTCAGGTGGGATGAGATTTTTAAAATGTCTAAAAATGTAAACACAATACAAATAAAATAACTGCGCTCATCCTGAATCACAGGGTGCAGAGGGGCTGGAAGTGCACAATCTCCTGATGCTCAGGTTCCACAAAGGTCCAGTTGCTGCTCTGAGACTCAGACTAGGTAAGTGTATGTGTGTTTGATGGCTGCTGAGGTCATTTAAGTATTTGTCCCCAAGGCCACTGATGCATTATGGGTCGCATCAATACATCACTTAGAGTGGCTAGAAATCCCTTGAGGAGCCAGACAAACTTTCCCAATGAAATGGTTTAGAGAAGAAAGAGATTTGTATAGTTATAAACCAAGATCGAAAAGATAAAGACAAGGAGAGGAGGTGTTTAATTGTTTTGTCTTCCACCAAGATTTAAACCAAGATGCAAGAATTCATCTTTCACTACTGATAGATAATTCGAACTTGCCACACTTGTTTGCCTGCCTTGTTTATTTGTCTGTTTGTTTGTTAGCATGTTCGTCATGCACGTCGAGCAGCAGCTTCGTTTATTGACTTAATTCATTAGGACGGCTACATGATGGAGGGAGCGGGGAAGAAAGGCTTGGCGGAACTCCAGTGCTCCTGAGGATGTGTCTCTCTATCGCTCTCTCTCTCTCTCTCTCTCTCTCTCTCTCTCTCTGTCTGTCTGTCTGTTTTTGAGTTATCTCTCACGGGCACACACCGGCTGCTGTTGTAGCAGTCTGCCGAGCGGATGTGCAGCTGGCCGTCTCGTACAGACGACAAAACGAGAGAGGGAGGGGAAAAAACAGCTTAATTTACAAGCACTAATCAAAGGGAAAGCGAATTGTGCAGCATTGCAGTATTTTATCATTAAGGTTGCGTCATATAGAGTGCTATGCCTGTGTGTGTGTGTGTGTGTGTGTGTGTGTGTGTGTGTGTGTGTGTGTGTGTGTGTGTGTGTTGGTTAGGTGTGATTTTGTTTCAAGCTTTCTTTCTTTATTTTGTTTTATTATTTAATGGATTATATGCCAAACTTTTTGAACTTAAGTCAAATACAGCTTTATTTTTTGGAATATCTTTTACTTGTAAGGCATGCATTTATAAAAAGAAAAAGATTAATTTTGTTTTATACTGATGTTGTAACAATATTATATACTGCCGAAAATTTTATATTTCATATAATATCATATACCGACAAAAATGTTCGATGTGCAAGCCGACTGTTGTACCTTTGCCACATGCTAGAGCAAGCAAAGTGGTTGAGTAATAATTATTATAAAATATACATTAACATTTTTGAAAGCATCTTGACATAATAAAAAAAATACTAAAGTCTAAAACAAGAACAGTTCCATGATACAAAATACAATAAGCTAATTTCAGTTAAATCACAATGAGAGGTGATATGCTAAGTTGCTTGCTAGCACCCAGATATGCTAACAACAAACTGAGCACTTTGATGACCGATTCACTTAAAAACATGAAAAAAAAAAGATTAAACAATAGGTTGAATAAATGTTTTATAACTGCTTCTTAAATTAGAACACCTGGATTTGTAAAGCCAGTGTAGGGGAGATACACTACTGTTAGCATGGTGCTAATTTCTGAAATTCTACACTTGTGCTAAATGAAATTAGCATTATTATTATTAAAAGACAATAAAAGAACAAATAGTACTGTTGCTTCAAACATATGTTACAGCCGCAAGACATTTTATGGTCTGGTTAATATTATACTTTTTAACATTATAACATTAGAATTGTGTGATAATTTTAAAGTGTTAGAATTGAACATTTGTTTAGCATTAATCTTACTTTTTTTGCATTCGTTCCGACATACAGTAGCTGTGTGAAATAAATATACCTCATGATTGGAAGTAATCAGAAAAGATACATAATACGAGGGGTGTTCAAGTCAAACTGGGACTCGTGATGAAATTTCTGGTAAATGAACTCGCAGAGATTTCAGGCACAGTGCGAGATGGATTTAAAGAAGCCTGTATGTCAGTGAATGAGGTGGCTCACAGGTGTTCCTGTGAACATTCAGCGAGTGGAACACCTGATCCTTGAAAATCGACAGATAACTTGTCACCGAACTGCAGAAGAGACGCATCGGTCTGTGGGAACTGAACACACAATCATTCACCAACACCACTTACACATTACAGGAACTCGGCTGGGAGTTATCGCCACGTACAGTCCTGATATTTCCACATGTTTGGGGCATTAAAGGAGTTCCTGGGAGGCCAGCGTTTCAGACGTGAAGCAGGCAGTCTGATCATGACTTTGGCATACAGAGAAAACTTTCTACCGTTATAGTATCCAAACCCTGGTGAAACTCTGGGATAAGTGCTTTAGCGTAGCAGAGGATTATATATAGAAATTAAGGGAGTTTTTACTCTTATAACTGTGTTCTGTTGTTTTGCACAATCAAAAGTCCTGCTATGGCTTGAACACACCTAGTAATTATAAACTAACTTTTATAATTCACACTAACTGCACAAAAACTCCATTAGGTGATATGTTTACAAGCTAGCATGTGTGAGAGGACGACAGAGCGCAGTGTGTTGGAGGGAACCCGTGACTGTTTATAATGTGTATGTTCCCGATTTGAGCGTAGAGTTTGGAGGAGTGTCGCCTTTCTTTAATCTCCCTCTCTTGCTTTTTATCCTCGTGAACGTCTATGCACAGTCATGCAGAGTCCGTGCGCCCTCTAATTTCTCGCTCTACTCGCGTATTAGCCACATTAGCGTCTCCTCAGGGCTTTGCAGGGGGGCGGCCTGCTAATTGCCCGCTTGGTATTTTAATTGGGCTATGCCTTCTTCATCGAAATCAATTACACAGCGATGTGGCCTTCAGCTCGCCCGCCCAAAAATGAATTAATTTACATGAAGAGTGGTCTGGGGTAAGAAATGAAAGAAGTGAAGTCTGTGTGCTGGATGTGTGCTGTTACGGGAAGACGATCCAAGGTGATGTGATGCATCATTAACATGACAAAAAATGGACTGTTCACACCCTGGAGTGGATTATTTTCCATCAACAGTACATCCTGAAGTGTTTCATTCCTCTTAAACCAAAAGAGTTTTCCAATGTGTGCTGTTTCAGTAATGATCGAGAGATGATTTTTATCCGTTTATAGTTGCATTATGACTTAAGTTACAAAGTAGTAGTTATAAATGGACGTTCCCTTCTAATTAAGCAGCTTTTGGTGGAGCTGGAAAGCACAAACATCGCCTTAAGACTTTCGTGTGTTGAGTGTTACATTGTGCTGACACTGGAGACTCCATCCTACAATGTCAAAAATGGCTATGTATCAAAAGCTGTAATGTGTCAACAATTAAACCTTACGAACAATAGGGGGTTATGCTTTTTTTTTTTTTTTTTTTTTTTTTTTTGCTCCATAACATTGGGAGAGATCCATATGGATGGCTAAATAAAAAAAGTGGTAAAGCGCTCGCCCTATCATCCAGAGATCGCTGGTTCGATTCCCGGGTGATGCTGTTACCTCTCACAGCCGGTGGTCTAGAGAGAGCCGAGCTCTCTCAGAGGGGAGGGATGAGAGGTACTTCGTGCTCACACATTAATCTCGGCTCTACAGGCAATCAGGGTCGTCTGTGAACTCGCTCACGCGGAAGGAGCGGCTAGCGCTTTCCTCCGAGTGTGTTACTCCGCCCCTAATGGTGCGTGAGCGAGCAGTTCGAAAAGATGTGGTCGGCTGGCGTCACGCGGTTCGGAGGAAACACGTGATAGTCTTCGGCCCTCCCGACTGAATGGTAGTAGTAGCCTTAATGTGGGAGCCCCTTAGTGACGGGGAGGAATTGGACACGACTAAAATTAGGGAGAAAATTGGGAAAAAAAGAAAAAATATATATTTCAAGCATTTATGAACAAACCATATACAGTATGAGAATATTGCGTAACATTTATTGATCTCTAAGGAAGTTCTCGTAATAGTGGGAAGGATAGAAATGTTAGTGAAAAGTATTATATTATTAACTGTTATTATTTTGTACAGTTATTATGTACAGTATTTGCAGTAAGTATATACATTGTCCATGTGCTTTGTCTTCTTGTGTGTACAACGTCAGTGTATTATATTTTCACATACCTGTGTATGACATAATGGTTTACGCTTGATGGTAAGTGTCACTTTAATCATTCGGCCTTCTTAAATAATTCCTCAATGGAAAAAGGCTCTTTATATATTTGCACTGTTGTGTGTTCTTTAGCTCTCTATACATTCGCCATATGGATGACTTCATTGGTTACATCATTATTACACCTACATCATTGGTTATGAGCTAGATACCCCTGTTTATAAGTGATTTTTTTCTCATCAAAATGCTTAGTTTATCCTATTAAAACATGGCCTACAGTTAAACGCCCTTCTAATTCTTGCCGTTATATACGCAGTGTCCAAACATACCACAGATTAGACAAGGGTTGTTTTGGACAGACTACTGAACAGGTCTGTTTCCCTGTTGATCTTCTTACATCAGTGTTTCATTGTGTTAATTTGTGTGTGTGTGTTTGATTATTCAGCTCCAGGTATTATATATTAAAAACTATTTTGTTGTGTTTTTGAAATGTATTCCTGGTTTGGTCTATGCTTTAGAGTACAAAGTGTGTGTGTGTGTGTGTGTGTGTGTGTGTGTGTGTGTGTGTGTGTGTGTGTGTGTGTGTGTGTGTGTGTGTGAGTGTATATATGTGCGTGTGTGTCCCATGTTGAGACGCAGGCAAGGTTAACTGTAGCTGTGTTTGGGTCAGGAGGATTTAACCAGCCATTACATTATTAAAGCTTGCTTATGCATTGTGTTTGTTTGTGTGTGTGCGTGTGTGTGTGCGCGCGTGTGTGTGTCCAGTGCCTCTGGTGATCATCGCTTATTATGATCACAGCTGCTGGCACTTGGAGAAACCTAATGAAGAGACTGAGAGAGGTTGAGATGTGGGATTTTGGGTGGTGGGAGGGAATGAGAGAAAGATGCAATGAGAAACAGTGGAGTGTGTGTGTGTGCGTGTGTGTGTGTAAGCATGGTGCCTTCCAATATGGATGGTCTCTCAACCACAGTGAATTCATGACTCACCCGCAGCCTCCTAGGCTGTGACCCTGACCAGGATAAAGCACGAACTGAAGATGAATGAATGAATAAACAATCCAAAAGTCTTCGGAAGGCTGTGAGAATAAATCACATCATATCGATAATGGTGCTTTCTTCAAGGTTTTTTTGTTTGTTTGTTTTTAATGAGGCAATAGTTATTTGGCATTTGAGGAAGGAGTCTCCAGTGTGAGCTCTGTGTACAAGAACTAGCGTCAAAGATGTAACCTACAGTTTTCTGATACGTTAAGGTATTAAGGACTGATGTTGTTTTTCAGATTTTCTCCCTAATTTAGTCGTGTCCAATTCCTCCCCGTCACTAGGGGGCTCCCACATTAAGGCTACTACTACC
>JAQQZT010000005.1:4789776-4814527 GCA_030068275.1 Clarias platycephalus | reverse complement strand
ATATACACACACACAATATATTATTTAAACTGTTAACACTACTACTTCAGTTCTAACTCTTGGAGTGAAAGGTCTACAGAAAAGATGTGCGTGTGTGTCGATTTTCTTTTGTGCTCCTGATCTGAACAGAAAATACAATAAAATATACAACTGTTCCAGAGGTATTCTCCATTACGATAAAGAAAAGAGTTGGTGCTTAACAAGCAACCACATCATGAGGCAGATTTTGTAAGTTACTGTGCATTTTTTGCCCATATTTGGTTTGAACATGTGATTCTAAAAAAAACATTAATTTGGGAAGAAAAAAAATGAAATGCGATCCCGAGCTGCTGAGGATCACCTGCACAGTCCTGTAATAATAAGTCGATCATTTACAACCAGAACTGTCAATCGAGCAGGAAATACTGGCATACTTATAAGAGGAGCGTTCAAGTCAACTTTTGATAAAGACTTTGATAAGATGTTTGGTGTAAAACTGACATTTAGAGCAGACTTTAAGTGGTGATGAGACTCTTAACTGCAGTAATACATTTGATTGACAATCCCGGCCGAGGTGGCTTGGAGCCCACTGCCGTTGTTCCCATGAACATTCAGCGAGTGGAACACCTGATCCTTGAAAATCAATGGATAATTTGTATATACTTGGTGAAAGAGACACATCGGTCAGTGTGAACTGTACACAAAATCATCCACCAGCACCACTTGCACATTACAGGAACATGGCTGGGAGATATCGCCACATCCCTGTTACAGTCCTGACCTCACTGCAAGCTATTTCCACATGTTTGGGGCATTAAAGGGGTTCCTGAGGGGCCAGCGTTCCAAACGTGAAGGCTCTGGTGTACTAAGAAAACTTTCGACCATGATGGTGTCCAAGCACTGGTGAAAGACTGGGATAAGTGCATTAGTGTAGCAGGAGATTATATAGAGAAATAAAGGGAGTTTTGAACACCTCAGGATAGTGGCTGAAAATAGTACCGTTAATGACCCGTTGCCAAAATATCTATACAGTGTTCTAGAGATGCAGGGATCATAAGAGAGAGGTCTTCTCCCTAGAACAGCATGTTCATCATTTCATGTTGATCAAACTCAACGCCTCCCCCAACTCACTCCACTGACAGATCAAGACAACTACAAATAAGACTTTTTCCTTTAACAAGACCTTGAGTTGAGCACTGGCATGCTAGCATCAGGTAGCTGAAATCTTTAATACTGGACAACTTGGTCAACAATTCACAAACAGCTATAAACGGTCACAAGAAACTACAAAACAGCCACTTACGTCCACACCACCTACTGACACGATGCATGATTTCTCACTACATTAATGTCATCTATAGTATAATATTTGCATTTAATACACAAAAATTATGACTTTATAACTACAGTCAAATTGGCACAAACATTTTTGTACCCAATTCTCCATTATTGTACACTTCATAACCTCAACAAAGTGTACATCATGTTAACTAAAACTCATTTCCTGTTCAATAACTGAACATATTATAGAAGACAGTTATAGGATTTATTCTATATATTCTCGCTATCTGACATCACCTGATCATCGGCTCCCTACCGAGTCTGGTCCCTCTTAAGATTCTTCATCTCAGGGAGTTTTTCCTCACCACAGATAAAGTTATACATTTAAATGAAAAAAAATGTTTACACAAACACTGCACAAAAGTCTTGAGCCACCCATTATTCCTTCATATTGCTTCCAAAGAGTCGGACTCTCTCATATGTTAAGTCACTCAGTGACCTATGAACCATTCAAGCATGAAAGCAGCTAACTTAAGACATGACCCAGTGAGAAACAGGTGCAGATGATAACAGATGATCAGGTCGGTGTTTAGTTTACTGCTGATGCTGAATGCTGAGTGGTTGGAACAGACGAGAGGGGAAATGAGGTCGCTGCTGAGGTACCATAACCCTTTAGACATTTTGAGGTAAAACACTTGTTCCAATTTCTTTTCATTCCCATTTAATTTGAAAAAATTACAGTGGAACATCAGATCGCGAGTAACGCGGTTTGCGAGTGTTCCGCAAGACGAGCAAAGATTTTTAATAAATTGACTTGAAAAACGAGCGTTGTCTTGGTTTACGAGTACCGAGTATCATGTATCACGCATGCGCTTCTAGTTTTGACGCCGAGCGTCACGTGATCACAACTGAGCCAATGGTTTTTCTCTCTCTTGCGCTGCGTAATTGTAGGTAATCGTCTGCCCTGCTGGGTCTTAGTGCTTGCAGAGTTTCTGTGCAAGGCAGAGTGTGCGCATGTGTGTTTGTGTGGGAAGCCCAGAGGAGGAGGGAGTGGGAGGGGGGCTGTTAAGGCAAGAGCGTGCGCGAAATTTGACACCGAGCTCCTTCACTCAAACCAACACATGCACACACACACACTCTCTCTTTCTCTCTCTCTCCTTTTATTTCTTTAAACCTGCTTTGTGATGTCATCCCTTGTTAAAAGTACTATATAAATAAATCTCCCATCCCACAACATGAAACGTTTTTCTGCAAATAGTTCACATTATTATTATTATAAAATTACAAAATGTACAAATTCACAAAACAGTCCTTCTATCCAGGGTTAATACTTGTGAACAGAATAAAGTCTTATTTCTATTCCTTTATGAACTATACAAAGGTATTAGTGTGAGTGATGGACTACAGCTCACCCTTTCAATAAAAAAATAAAGTGGAAACTGTGGCATTCCTACAAACATGCATGTCTGCCATTTGTACAGAAATGTTTACAGACATGTTAATGAAGTTGATTGTATTAATCAGTTTAGTCGTGTTGACATCATTTCATTTCACTGACCTGAATGTTGGATCCCATGTTTGATGAACCCAGAAAACCCCGAGGAAGCCACTGAAACAGCAAAAACTCAGGACTGAATCAGATCTGTGGAGCTGCGAGATGGCGGGACTATCCACGACACCACTGACTGACTGATACTCGTTACCACTTGATCGGTCCTCAGTCTACACACTGAAAAAATTCTGTTGTACAGTTAAAGTTGAAATGACCTCCAGTATGATTTCTAATTATCCATGTATCCAAATATATAAGCCATAGAAAATGACATTTTTTTAAAAAGACTTCCTTTTCATTACCAATTATATTTCACCACGGATTTAAATAAACATGCAAAAGTCATTTTTGTGCGACAGTTCTCGCTTTCTCATGAAACTCTCCCTCAGGCTTTTTATATCCATGTTTGCTCACCCCCCCCCCCCCGTCCTTTTATTTTCAAATTCAACTATTTTCCACAAAGCCTTTCAGATGTCACTATCGTTTATTGTTCAAGGTGAGGTTTGAAATATGAGACAGCACAAAAATAAAAGCATGAAATGTGCTGTAAAAGACTGATTTTCAACATTGGTTTAGAACATTTGTGTCTCTCTGATGCTTTTGAGTTTGTTCTGCGAGATGCTAGAGCTAATATTAGAAATTAAGCCTCTTTGTTGCCTTCACTGCTGACGCCTCTGCCATTAATCTCACCAACACACACCTACATGTACACAATCTGCATGTATTCAGCTTGGTCAGGCCATTCTGTAGACGGTGTGGAAAGCTTTTTCATATGGTTTGCTTTAAAAATAAATAAATAAATAAAAAAAAATAGCAAAGAACTAAAAATGTTTGACACAATCCTGGCACTGAGCCCTTAAAGCTTTTCCCAGCAAATTTCCTATTCAGCAGCACTCTCACTTTGGGCTTTTATTTCGATTTGATTACTGTGTAAGCATGCCACGGCTTTATCTTCACCAGGAGAAACCGGTTCTGCCGAGGCCTAGCAGGTTAAAAGTTCACTACACCACGACATACCTAGCAAACTGTTCAGGTGGAGAGGTGTTGCGCGGTCGTCCGGTCACCTGAACCTACACGAATAAACACACCAAACTGTCCAGGCCTCTATAATTAGGGCTGTTAAGGGCCATTATGCCACTGGTGCGATTAGGTTGCAGCGTTGTCAAGTAAGAATGCTGAAGTTCCTTTGTGGAGCCGTTAACCAAGACAACACTACGTTGGTGTCTCTAAGCAGTAAACATGAGGCGCTTGCAAACTTAAACCCTAATAAGAATGTAAGTAGATGCGTAGGCGAGAGCAGGAACAATTAAGAGGAATTTGTAACATGGAGTGAAAATATACAGTACAGTACTCGGTGGATGGGGTTAATACTGGGAAAGAGAGACATAAGCTCGATCCTCCCCATTTTCAAATATGTAAAAAAATAAAACGTACTGGGTGTATAATACACACAGAGAAAGAGACAAACAAAACTTTAGTTTTGAGTGTGCATGTACACTGTATATGCAGACACTTTCATTTCCAGTTTTGAATCTTACTAAATCTCACATTTTTACTACAGGCAACATCTGGAGCATCTGTTCTGTTTTTGTAAACTAAATTAATTAAAGATGTTATAAGCTGACATTTTAAGAATCTCAATTTTATGAGCACTTGTAATTTCTTGGCTTTCTGTTCTTTACAGTTATTTTTTAAATAAAGATATGGTGTTAGACAATATGTCATTGGTGTCCAAAATATATTTCTCACCTAAAACATAAATGACAAAATGTTAATAAATATAATATTGTACATGTTGAATTCTAATTTAAATAAACCTTAGATAACCTTGTACAGCTCCCTTATGTTTCAGCATGGCATGGTGAGGGAATCCCATCGCTGGTGCATCAGGTACCACAACCTTCCTCACACAGGACAGTCTATCGGGTTATAACGTCTAACTCTAACCCACAGTCAGGGCTTAAACCCCTAAATACTGCTGCTATTAATCCTTGTCAGTGGGTCTATGTTTTTCTATCCTCAGCATTTCTGCTAAAACCATAAGCACCACAATCAGCAGTTTCTCTACAGGACACACGGGCATCTCTTCATCTCATCACTTCACCACATTTCTGGCTTAGAAATCCCTTTTACAGTCTCCATGTGTAATTATAGTGCAGTAATTCAGCCTTGAGAGTTTAATGTCCAGATTGCTTCAGTGAGGTGATGGCTATGACCACAGATTGTTGTAAAAAAAAAAAAAATTTTAATCTGTTATGACCTTTTCTCCCCCACTGGAAAAAGTCTATAAAGTTATTTATATTGTCAGAACAATGCCACAAACAAACTGTACAATTCCTTCACTGAAGTGGTACCATGAAGAGACTCTCTTGGTGGCTTGAATAGGTTTCATTTATCTGCTAAGTTGCATTTAGTGTTACTTGGCCTTATAGCTTTAAAAGACAATTATGCTCCAACTGTCATTTTTAAACGAGTACTATATCCACGTTTCAAGGTGAAAAACACGAGAAAATGTACAAAATAAATAAATAAATAAATAAAAGGCATGACCTCAGGCAGAGTGAAAGTTCACTATGGATCCCTTATACTCGACAGTGAAGGCTACACAAGAAGGTAACATTTACATTATTATTACTACTATTATCATCATCATCATTGTATTCATCATTATTATTGTTATTACTATTGGGTTTATGTAATTGAACACTTAATTTCAAAATTTTTGCATTATATTTGTATTTTCTTTTATATGTGATTATATTAGTTTATTACTTATTATTATTGTTAATATTGTTATTGACTCAAAGACCATAAACTCTGATTATATTTTACAGTGTGATGCTGATGCTGAGCAGCAAAATAAATAAATAAATAAAAGAAGGGGGAAAGTTATTTATAAATTATATTCCTTTCTCTCTCGTGCGCGCGCACACACACACACACACACGAATTAAATATTTTGTTCTAATTCTATATTCATTGAATGAACACAGTATTAACATTGTTTATAAAATCGTAAGTATTTCCATTATAACTCAAAGTAACAAAAATCAGCGCGCGAGTTTAAAGGGAAAATATTTACGAGGAAAACATGAGGTAGATTAAAACATTTAATCCATATGATAAAAAAAAAAAAACTCAGAATTCGTAGGTAAAATTATTAATTATTAATAAAATCTTTCAAAGTGACAATTTTCGACTTTAGTTACTATTTATCTATTTGCTTGTTTTTGCTTGTTTATTAGAATTAACTCGGCTGCAGTGAATATCTGGATTGAATAAAGGATATTTACAGCTCAACAACAAATTAAAGTTAACATTTTAAAATGTCTAATTAGATTTGGAGATACTCTCGAACTCTAGTCTACGAAAAATATTATTTCAAAAGTTAGAAACCTCTCGTTTAATTTAACATGTGTATTAATTAATAACCTTTGTTAAATGTATTCCTAAATTCAGCTGCCACGATATTAATTTCTGCAAAACCCGTTTTAATGCTCCTGGTTTTTACATCTTTGGATACGGATTCGCCTATAAAATAAAAACGCATTCATTGAGTTTTCTCAGATTTTCTTAAATATTATAATTTACTGAATTAAATTAAAAATGTCCTTATTTTTAAAAAAATATTTAAATGAAATGTGTTTTATTTGTTAGAGCGCGAGAGAGATTAATCACTACGGTCTCACTCACTTTTCTGGCCAAGTCCCGAATCACACACTAAGTTCACATGTTAGAACAGAACCGAACCGAACCGAACAGAACTCTTTACTCCAGATCGGACAGATTGGTTACACTCGACTATTATTCCAGTTTTCGGGTGGAAAACAAACTTGCGCACGAAAGAAAACATCAGAAAACCCTAAACTTTAAATACCTTTTGTAAATGTCTCTCCACCTCTCTCTCTCTCTCTCTCGGTCTGCTCGAGCAGGTGCACCGGGTGAACACCGGAAACGCTTCTTTCCGCTCCATAATGTTTACTTCATGTAAATTTAGACAAATCCGTCCGTGTTTCTGGAGCGGCCTGCTGCCTGAATCCCAGCCGCAGAGCAAACATGTCCCCGGCTCCTCCGCGCGCTCTGTGGATTCAGCTGCGATTGTATTCATAATTAACACACAACCTGATTAAAGTCACGTGGTGTTCTCTCATTAGGAATAAATTGGAGAATTCCGCTCTGATCGCCACGAGACCTCCCCCGCCACCACCAAATCATTTTGGGAAAACTGTAAAGATTATAGTTTTATCGAGATTGATACACTTTACTGAATAGTCAAATTTGCTGAAATAAACACTAATTCATCCAACATTCCCCCCCCCCCCCCCCCCCGGTGATGTCATACATTAACAAACGCTACAGGAGCGCATTCTTCCTGCGCTTAAAAACCACACAAAGCAAAGCTGATCTGTCGGAACATGTTCCGGTACACAGTTTTCGGGTTTTTGTTTTGTTTTTTTCTTCCCCTGACGGCCAGTTTCCCTTCCTTTTTTGACCCATTAACCCTAAACCACGCCCACATAATTACCCAATCAAGAGGGGCGATTTGGCCGCAGGGCTGTTTTGGGGGAACTCAGTCGGGTTGTGCAGAAACAACTGCGTGCTATCTGATCCAATTATATATACATTATTCATATACACACACATTATACACAGGTTTACAGCATTTCGCTTTGACAGAGCCTCAACAGGAGTGCATTTCTATAATTGTTTTATATGTAATATTGCTGCTCACAACATGTCCTTCAATATACAAAATACACAGCTATATCGTATTGTGTGTGTATAAATATGTGTGTGTGTATATACAAAATTATTTTGTATAGATTTTTAAGTGTTAACCAGTCTAACGTCTCACTGTGTCTGAAACGGCACAATGACATTATTTTCAACTTTGCTCCCTGAAAAGAAACCCGAATGTCACCCTGTCTGGCGTGTCGAGCTATAAATTAAAATAAAATAAATGTTTTCCTTTTTGCCGAACATGAACATTTACAAATGAATGATGTACTTGGAGTTTTACAGCAGACACACAGTCTCTCTCTCTCACACACACACACACACACACACACACACAGTGTAAAGAAGCTGGTAGTTAACCGTTCTTTATTATTTTCATTATTATTACGGACAGGAATGTAATGGCCTGCGCCTGAAATACATTCAACATCTCACTGGCATCTTGGGGGTGAAATGTTCCTTAAAAGTCCACATTGTCTCTTCAGAAGTCGGGGAAAGTCCATCAAGTGCTTTGTAAATATGTCCGACTTCTGCGCTGCCCGGTGAAGAGAACGTCCTCTAATCATCATCATCATCATCCAGTTTCTGCTGCCGAATTCTCAACGGAATACACTTCCGATTAACCGGAACAAAATGTGACCCGAATTCACCTATTCTAAATCTCGTGGTTTTTTTTTTTTTTTCCTTTACATTTTATTTTCCCCTTACACACATGTAGTGCCTATAGCTTGCTTATAAAAATCTCGTTTTCCTCTCAAGGATTACCAAACCGACATGAACAGGAGATCAGACAGCTACGAGTCCGACAGCGGGGAAATTCTTCACTTCTGGGGGGAAAACTGGGAAAGGGGGAAAATAAAAATGCAAAAAAAAAAAAAAAAAAAAAAAGTATTAAACCATCTCAGATTCCGTGGACGCCAGCTAAAATGGTCACTGGAACGGACCCATATACCTATGTACATGATTCAGCTCTGCTCAAGCTGATTAAAAACACAAAAAAATCTCTCGCAGCCTAAAAATAAACGATTTAAGAAAGAAAAAAAAAAGAAGAAGAAGCTGTACAGAGTTCACAGTCTTGCGCAACGTGTAATGTTTATTTTACTCCAAAGATGAAGAGGGGATTTGGTGAGATGATGATGTCGGGTTTCTTAAACCGTCTGTAAATCTTCATTTGAAAAATGTATCGTTTTGGCGAAAAAGAAAATCTCTTCCACGTGGTCGCATGTTTCTCCTTTTTCTCCAAACACTGGACTTTTCCTTTTTTTATATATATATTAAAAAAAAAGTTATGCTGAATATCTATTTTGTTAACTCTGTCAGTCCGTATAACTTTTTTTCAATATATTTATATATAGAAACTCAGCACACTATTAAAAACAGTAAGAGTGAAGTATGTGATTGGGTGAGTGAAAGGTAGAGAAAGAAAAAAAAAAAATTACAATAACCACCACCAGATCACAAGACTTGGAACCTCCAGGATGCCTGGTCTTTGTAGTCCAAACAGTCTGCAGTGTTAAAGTTGAGCTTCCAAGAGGATGGTGCTTGCTCCTTGTAATCCAGGCAGTCAGAGGAGTTGAAGGTCAGGCCGGCGCCGCTGTATGCCTGGTGATGGTGGTGGTGGTGGTGATGGTGGTGACCTGAAGATTGGCTAATGTGGTGGTGTGGGTGCGAGGGCATGGATGATGGTGTCATGGGGCTTAGCTGGTGCGGGTGGTGATGCGAATGCATGGGTGTCAGGTAGGAGCTGCAGTCCACACCGCTAAAGTAGGATCCAGATGGTGTGGGGTAGCTTTGGCCATATGCCGCCGTTTGGTTGTAAGACATGGGGTAAGAGGAAGAGGAGGCAGAAGAGGAGGCTGAACCAGAGATGGAGCGCTGCATGCAGGAGGCGCTGGAGGGTGGAACAGGCTCTGAGAGAGACGAGGAGGGCGGTGCTGAACCTGGAGACATGGCTGGACTCCAGATGGATGAGACCGTGCCAATTGAGGTAGACATGCTGTTGTTGGTCGAGGATGAGGAAGAGGAAGAGGTGGAAGAGGAAGCAGAGCCAGTGCTGGAGACGGCCGGTGGTGTGAACTGCCCGCTGCTCTCAGAGCCCGTGCTTTCTCTAGTGGGAGAAGATTTTTTCTTCACTGGCCGAGCTTTTGTGCTGCTGCTGCCACTCTGCTGCTGCTGACGACACTTTGCCCGACGGTTCTTAAACCACACCTAGAACACAAGAAACATGCACAGGCTGAAACAAGCATGCAGAAGATTGAATTTTCAACTACAGTCTACCAACATACAATGACCTCCGTTCTTTTAATCACATAGCGAAGCAGACAATCATTCAGAACCATCTGAAATACAATCACACCCCACAGAGCTACATCAGGCTAAATGATTAAAGACACCTTTCGTTCATGCCTGAAGGGCAAACCCAGAAAGCCATTGTACAGTAGCAGTGTGGAGAACACCTAGTTATTGGCCGTTAGATACGTTAATTTGCATGAAGGCGCTCTCTCTTCAGGCCCCTGGATCTCATTACAGCACAAGGAGGTGGCAGGAAGATATTAGGCTATCAAGTTCCTCACCAGAGATGGTAATTCAATAGTACAAGGAGGGTCTTGTAGTGGGGTGTTTTATTTCACACACGCAGACAACAAATAAAATTATACTTCAGGAAATACATGCTTGTCCCTTTAAAATCATTTAGTTTTTTTCAGAACAATTATACATTTGTATTACAAATTATCATCAGAGATGGTGTGAAAGAAGCAGATGTCCTCATTTCACAGTTTACATAATCCCCATCATGTCTATAATTTAACAGTCAAGCTGTAAAAACATTAATTCTCAAATATTGGGCTAAACATATCAGTCCTTAACCAGCAGCTTTGTGTGTTTAATGGTCAGTCCCCTCAAGACAATAGAGGAAAAAAAGGAAATTTCCTCCACTGAGAATCCCAAGAGCATATTACAGGAAGTGATTACATTTGGTGAACAAAAGCTAACTCTTTGCCACAAGTCCAAATTAAATACTTCAAATAAGCACCTTAGCCATGAATTTTTTTTTTTTTTTAATTTACAAAAATGCACACTCTAAAAGGCCTTAAAAAAAGTATGCAGGAAATATTGCAACACTCAGTAGGGGGCGCTATTGAACACTAGCCTAGACAATAGATGATTGGCACTAAAGTTACTGTAGTTGTGTTGAGATCTCGAAAACAAAAGCACAAACTTAAAAAAAAAAAAAAAAACTTTAAAGTTTAAACTTAAGTTATATATCAAATGTATTTACAATTCATTGCTTTTATTTTTTACACAATGTGTATGTGCTTGTTGATTTTACATACAACAATTATGTTGTAAATACCTAATAAACAAATTAATTTTAAACACTGTGGTCTGACGAAGTGATTTCACATTTAGCACATCGTCTTGTTTGGGGGTTTTCATGTACGATTAATACAATAGTTGTTAACTTACCTGCACTCTAGATTCTGGCAAATTGATTTTTAGAGCCACTTCCTCTCGCATGAAAATATCCGGGTAACGAGTTTTGGCGAAAAGCGCTTCAAGGACGTCAAGTTGTGAGCGCGTGAACGTGGTTCTCTCTCTTCGCTGCTTCCGTGGAGTTGCTGCTGGGAAAGAAAGAGTCTAAGCTTTGTGGAAGAAGACATGTTTATTGTTTGTTTAAAAAAAAAAAAAACAATTGTAAAAATTTGTGCATTCAGTAACAGCCTCCAGTGCGCACATTTTATTTAAGGCGTAGAAATACCTGTACCTTGTTAATTTTTTAATGACTGTAAAAACGGAATTCAAGCAACAACAACAACAACAAAAAAAATATATATATATATCCAGTGATTCAATTTGCAGTATATGGAACAAATGTGTAATTAAGTACAGTTAAAGCGAACATGTAGATCAATGCTCTGCTCTATGCACAGTCTGGTACATGCGCATCGACACTAAAGAAATGTTTATGCGTTTCTAAATTAATTTTATGTCAAAATTGTTGCACTTAAAATCGGAATATCAGACAAAAATCGCCGGACAGTTGATGGACAAGAGGAATGAAGTGGGGTCACGACGACGGTGTCGAAGTTCTTCAAGCATGCAGAGTGTTCAAGTGCACATTTTTGAACAGATGCTCAAGCAGCAAAATTATTTATACTCCATTACTTTCCACGATAAAATATATATATATATATAAAAAATTCACAAGATGTAATCGCGCAATAAAATTGATCACATAATTTAAAAAATAATAAAAATCCTCCACACAGATACTTGTGTCCTAATGTTGCGCCTTGGCTCTCCCTACACGGGCCATTAGAATGTTTTCCTCCATACCTGCCTCAATTCATCATCTCATTAACACACTCTTTAAAAGCTGAAAATGTGTGCGCACTGCAGAGAAACACACACTAAAAGCCAACGCAGGCTTATAACTAATCCCCAGGATCAACCACAACTTGGTCGGTGGAAGATTTGTTTTCCTTTTACAAAGCCCCTAAACAATGCTCAAAAGAATAACAAGAATGTGAGTTGTGTAGCTTTTTTTTTTTATTCAACTGTTTGGGAATTTTTGTCGTGGGTTTAATAGTTTTGTTTTCCAATCAGTTTGTGCATTCACAATTGACGTTTTTTTTTTAATTTAAGATTTGTTGGTAATATTTTTGTAAAGCACCGCTTGTTAGTAGTGTGTAACAAAAAGCTGTGCATCTTTATCATGGTGCGCGCGCGTGTGTGAGTGTGTGTGTGTGTGTGTGTGTACCTGGATAGCCGACGGAGGGATGCAGCAGGTCCATGGCGGCTCCGCTCAGCCCCAGGCCGTTCATGGCGTAAGGGGGCTGTTTGAGGTATGACATCATGCTAGAGGCAGGCGCGGGTCGCCCCGGTTCGGCCCAGATCGCGCGCGATTCACCTCGGTAATGCAGCTTGCCTGAGCGCTGAAGCCTCCCAAATAGAGATCCTGAGACACAAATCAGTGTGTGGTTAATGCGCCGCAAGTCACAGAAAACCGGACAACACTTCTAAATGCAAATAATAAATATAAAACAGAACAAAAACAAAGTGTTATTTAACACTGGATTGTAGTGACGCTTTCTCCTGTTAATGCAAAAAACGACATTTAACAAAAACAGACAAATGTAAAACAGCTTAATGGTTGTAACTCTATAAACAAACAAAATCATCAGTCTTAAGCGGCTTGAAGTAACAAGAAAGAATATTCGTGTTTTCAAATTAGACATTGAATACTCATATGAAAAACTATTTAATCAGCAACCTAGAAATGCCTGAGCACTACTTTGATGCGATTTTAGAATTTACGGATTGTCCCCAAATTAACAGACCATAATAAATCTTTACTTTTATTAAAATGTACTGACCTAATAATAAAAAAAAATACGTACATTACATTAGACTTTCCATGAAATTGCATGCGTTCCGTTTGTCTGAAACATTTACGTTTGCACATCGTGTAGGTCTACAGACCCTAAATAAACGTCAACTTTAAACATTATCAATTTAATTAATGGTCACAATGGAGCCTCCTGTAATGTGTGAAAATAAATGTGTAGGCCTCACTGCCCTCCTGCCCACTAATCGGTCCTTTTTTTTTTTTTTTTTTTTTAAACCAAAAAAACTACTACAAAACCCCCCACAACATACAGTTATTATAATAATAATAATAATAATAATAATAAATTTTTATTATTATTATTATGAGAAAAGAGCAAAGTTTGATATGTAATGTATGTTTACAGTTTATGATAGTTTAAAGTATGATCATTTTCCAAGTTAACGAAAACAACCAACCATCTACTTTGTAAACTTCAAAGTGAATCTTAAAAATGTACTATTTTGATAGTTTTAAATAAAACATCTACATTATTTTAAATTGCGCATTTATTATTATTATTTTTTTTAAAAAGCAACAAATTGTTTTATACTATTAAGCTAGTTACATCAAACTCTGTAAAATTATAAAAGTGATTAAAAGCATCGCAAAAACTGTTTAAACATATTTAAATCAGAACAAATAATTGTGTATTTTCTTTTTCCCCCCAGATAGAACAGACTAGTGTTAGGCATTTGTGTATTCAGACCCTTCTGCTTTAACTATTTTAACTTAACTAAAGCATCTAAAGGAGATCCTACGTGCAAATGAAGTCAATTGCAATGTAGATTAGAGCTCCAGGGAGCATGGCTAAGCACAGGCCTTATCATCAAACTAAATTAACAAAAACACGCCTCTCCAATTAGGCTCGAAGAATCCTACTGATGAGGACATCGACCCCCAAAGTGCCAGTGCTCCGTGAAATTAAAACATAAACGTATCATTTTAAAAAGTCATTTAATTTCATGTGTTAATGCTCGAACTAGAGCCCCAGTCTACCGGTCCTGACTAACACCAAATTTAACCACTTAACATCAAAAGTAAGTTATGGGTTTGTCGCAATAATTTTATCTTCTATCTGTCTAGACATGCATGTAAACTTATTTCGGTGAACGACTAAATTGTTTACAACCCATTGCAAATAAAACAAACAAAAAAGAAAAAAAAATGCACCAACATAAAAAAAAACTATTCCAATGATAATATTATTATTAATGATGGTTTGCTTACCGCTTGGTACTTCCTTGTCTGGTATATTTTCTCAGATTTACACCTCAACAATAAAAATCCAGCCAATGGCAGATCAGGAAATCGAACAGGAGCAACTCAGAAACCAACCCAAATAAATAAGCTTTAACACGCTCCTAAAATCAGGAAGTCTCTGTGTGGGTGTTTTTCCTTTTTTAAATGCTTAAATCATACACCCGATCAGCGCGATTCCGCAGTTTTTTTTTTTTATATAAAACATATAACCAAATAAACTCGTTTTAAGCTTTCGGAGACTCGACGGTGTAAAAGGTGATTGCTAATGTAGACGGATGGAGATTGATCACCTTCTCCTAAGCCTGCCTCTCTAAGAGCAGAGGACACCTGCAGCTTAGCTCCATGCCAACTAATCAGCGCGCTCCTCGAGGCCAACTGACGTCGGGGCCAGCCAATCCGCTGCCGGTGGTGAGCTCGAAGCCCCTCCCACTGCATCCTCCCTTCGTGACCGAACACAACACAAACCTGCAGCAGAGACTGGGCGACTTTTGGAGAGGAGCGAAAATTCCTGAAAACGCAAAGAATTCGAGGTTTAAACTAGATCAGGTGGTAATTGGCAGTCTTATAAATATATATTAAACAGTTTAGAGAAATGCAATGGTTGTGGACTGGTTAAAATGCAAAATTATCATTAAAAAAGTGAACTATTATTTTTTATTTCAGAAATAAAGAAATTCTGGCGAATACGGAAATAATAAAATTACAATAAAACATGCATGGAATTTAATGTTTTGAACAAATTACGCATTTATAAAAGTAAATATAAATAACAATAAATAACAATAAAATAAAAAAACACGGTTTTCGTTTTTTCAATCTATGACTCAGTGGCAGAAATCTAACCTTAACTTTATAGTAGACAAAAAGTGACATGGACAAACAATTCAATAAAAAAAGGAATAAAATGCCGACCATTTTTTTTTACACAACTTTATTTATTTGTGTGACTTCAATTCTGCTTCACATAATGTCGATTGATTTAACGCTGGATACAAATGCGGTATAAAAAAAGAGAGTTAAATTTAGCTTTATTTATTTTCTTTATCTATTTTCATTTTTGTGAACCCATCTCATGAATATTAATGTACGCCTAATCCCCACTTAGACACAGATTTGGGAATAGTACTGAATAAAGTTTAATAGGAGGTCTTTTTAGGAGGGAAATGAGGAAAGGGGGAAATTGAGCGAGGACATTTTAATAAAAATGAGCGCCGAAAAAAAATAAAAAGCATTTTGTTTGGAGGATCACTACTAAAAAATGGCAGTTAAATAAATAAAAAATCGGCTCAGAAAATGTGACCCGGAGTGTTTCCTTGGCTGTTTCTCTCAGGCTCAGGGGTGGACGGTGATTTTAATTTTAAGGAGCTTCGCTTCAGGGTCTTTTGTCAGTGTCACCAAAATAAACTGGCTTTAATTGAGCTCCGGTCTGAAAGCGGGCTGATGTTCAAAGCAAGTGACCGCCGTAAAGGATCCAAATTACATTTTTGTAGTCTCTACTATATGGGCCATCTGAATCAAAGAGCGGCTTTACAGACATCCAGAGAGATCCACACGTCTACAAAGTCATGGAGGGGAGAAGTGGCCTATACGAGTGAACTGATGCTTATTAATTGAGAAGAGAGGGGGGAAAAAACAATAGAGGAAAAGTTATTGGATGTTGCACAAAGGCTTGGAAAGGGATAAAAAAAAACAACAACCGATGACTTTTTATTGTTTAATAAGATGTTGAACTATTGAACAAAATATATTTTTTTATTTCTTTACAAGGAAAAAAGATATAATAATAATAATAATAATAATAATAGTATTATTATTAATATCATTATTATTATTTCGAAGGAGTGTTTTAAAAAATGCAATCTAGAAAAGCATTAATTCCTTAATTAATTAATTATTAATTCCTGCGACGCCTTCTGTTTATTCTGTTCTCTCGCGCACTCTTTCTCTCACACACATACACACACTCTTTCATATAAACCCCCTAACAAAGCATCTACTTCTCAAGTTGTGGGTCTTTTTTTTGGTACTAAAAGCATTTTTGTCTAATCCCAAATTGCACATGATTTTTTCCCCCCTGAACGCCGAGCTCGCAAATCTCGGGATTAGAGGAGGCGAATAGAGGAGGTGGTAGAAGAGACGGAGGAGGAGGAGGAGAACGAAAAGGGAATCAAGCAAAAAAAAAAAAAAAGTTTTGTCTCTTTAGCAGGGCAGTATTGGAGCAGCTCGCGGGATTGTAGTAGTGTCGATTCTTATTACAAACGACGAGGCATAAAATAGTGAGATATTCAGAGGGGAGAAGAGGGCCTTCTGATCCAAACAGCGGGACTGTTCTGACCCTCTGCTTTATTGTACACGAGGAGACCGGGAGGAAGAGCAGCTGAGGAAGGACACCTGCACAAAAAAGAAAGAAAAGTCAGGAACCGGGAACAAAAAAGACCACGGAGCTTGTTTAATTTGATTTATTGCACATTAGCGCGGCGTCACAAATGTATTATTTTGTTTATTTATTAAACAAAAGTTTTCTCGCTGTCAATCCAGATCCAGCCTGGGCACATATCTGAGATACAGGTAAGAGAGATGATAACTATTATATTGTAGCGCATTATAGACAGAAATATCTCTAATACTTATTTATAAAACTGTTCTCAAAAACAAATTTCATCTTCAATCTAATTAAAACATTTACTTAATTTAAAAATAAACTTAATATGCTATTATTTTGGTGTTTATCTCTTTCTTACTTGTAAGTAATATAGTTCAGGAATTAACAGCTTCGTGTTTTTTTTTTAAACGTTAATAATTTGTTTTCTGTCGGTTTTTGTAGTGTATATTCTACTCTTTTCACCATTTTAGCCTAAATATTATTCCATGTTAAGTGGAATCAACTAATACACAAAATAGCTGTGGCTTCAGGCAAACATCAAAATGTTAATGTAGTTTCTCACCTAATCAAATTTTAATTGGACATATGTTTTATATAAAAGCATTCATAGCCCATTCATAACTGCAGCTGATTGGACTCTACGTTTTAAAATATATTTAATATATATTTATAATTTTTTCCTCCAGAATATCAGTGATTTATTTAGAAGGAAAATGTATTTAATGTATCACATTAGTCACGTTGTATTTTATGTTAAACATAAACTTATTAAATATTGATAAAGACATTGCGAGGCAGGCGAGATAATGGTGGTCGTTTACAAACAGTCTGAAATAGTTTAAAGTAGTGGTTTTATTAAGGGGGGAAAAAAAATCCCAGCACGGCATCTTTTATACAGGTTACAAGGCTGCAGGAAAAAAAAATACCAATCAAGCGTGTGCGCGCGCACACACACACACACACACACACACACACACAGTCCAGTCAGAGAGAGAGAGAGAGAGAGAGAGAGAGAGAGAGATCAGTTAAGTGATTATTAAGTGTGAGCTCTACACACCATTACAGTCACTACACAGATGTGAAAGAAGAAGGAAAAAAAAAGAAACAAAAAGTGTCTGTGGGGTGGGGTGTAGATTAATGTGGAGGTATCAGGGAGCTGTCAGAGCTCATTTTAGCCCAGAATATGATCAAATCCCTTTTTATAAATGATATATTATAGTTTATGAAGAGGGAAATCCTTCAAGTGTGAGCCAAAGAACATCCATTTCCCTTTGTGAAGGACACATTCAGAGCACAGCATGTCTAAGCAAAATCACCACATTTTACTTCATTTAATGTTTATTACCCCTTTACCGCATACATTTTAGTTTATTTTTTAGCTTTACCTATACAATGTGTTTTAATTAGTAATTCCGAAGCATGAAGTATTGCAACCTTGCTACTAAAAAGTCTGCACTCTGAACAGTTTCTCTTAACAGCCAAACTACTTTTTCACCCACATTTAAAGAAAAAGACTAAATATTCTATTAAAAATAAGAGTAAAAAGAAATTATGTAAAATATATTAACGTAACATAACTAAATATGAAGATGAAACTTTTTATAATTGAAAATAAATAAATAAATAAAGCCTTGTCTTTATTTTTTAAATTATGTTTAGCCATTTTCGTTTAGTATTATTATTGATTATTATTATTATTATTATTATTATTATTTTTTTTACATTAGTCAACTAACATCAGGGCTTAGAAAAATAAAAAGCAAGGAAATAAGAAACCGAGGCAGGAGAAGTTTTGTTAAGAGTATGAAAGCATTTCAGGTTTTATTGATGACTGGTCATTTTAGGAATAAATAAACAACGTTCACACCATAAGACAGCAGCACGTGAGGTGAACCAGAGAGATGCGTATGAAAGCATTTTTAAAGTATACAATAAATATTAACAAAGTCCTTGAGTTAATGCACAAGGTCGTGTAGATGGTTAGTCGTCTCTCTCGAAGGACAAACAACAATAAATTAATTCTGATCTCAAACTGCTCCTGGAAACAGGATTCCACACGCTCTCCCCCCCCCCCCCCCCTCAAACAGTGAAATGAAATGTACATCTTAACCATTCAGTCTAAATACAAGTACTTATAAGTACTCTAATATTCCTGCTATGGAACATCCCAAAATTTTTGGTTAAAAAAAAAAAATAAATTGTAAAAACAAAAACACAATTGTGTTTTTTTTCCTTTCATTCTATTTTTTTTTAAAAAAGCAACACCCTCCTTAAACACAACATATACACATTTAAAAAGTAGTTGAATTACAAGTTATACATTAAGCAATAAACACTGCTTGAAATAAAAGAAGATATGATGAAACTGTTTAGAGTTTTTAGATAAAATGCAGATTTTTTTTTTTTTTTGAAATGCTAAAATGGGGAAACAAACATTTCCTATAAAACAATGTTTTGTTGTACCTCAATACGTTCAGTCCACTGGGAAATGAACACACATTCATAAGATTGAAGCTACGCATCTGTCTGAAATAACAAACAGTGAAAGTCAGTGGATCGTCATTGAGTTCGCTCTTTGACATGGTTATTCAGTTCAGAAAAGTGTGTTTTTATCACATAAAAGTACCTTTTTAGCACACACTAAAACAAAACAGAGAACAGTCCATTAGTGTTGATGAAATGTAATCTCTCTGTATAAAGAGAACCAAAGGCATTAGTGAATTAACACACACCAGCCCTGGGCTGCGAATGCTGACCAAAGTTTCCTCTAAAGCCAAAATAAACATAAGTACAGTATGTAATGTTCATTATAATTGCATTAATAATAATAATAATACATTTCTCAAAATTGTAGTAAACACTTTAGTAAGTTTTAGTGTTGGTTTGGAATCACTGAAGAACACACTTTTCTTCTTTCTTAGCCATCTTTCCTTTGTTCTGTTCCAGAGTCCGCTCCAGGTGCTCATCCTCCTCCTCTGCCCTGCAACACACAAACACACAGTCAAAGTGCAAGACAGGGACTTCTGGAAATGACAGCTACACCTGGGACCGTTCTTGTGTCTTCCGCTTAGTAAATTTCTAATACTCTCGTGATTCTTCACTGACCTACACGACATGAGCTCTACATCTGAGATAATAGGTGTAAAAAAAACAGCTATTAACTTACATTGGGGATACAAAAGTAAAAGCTGGCTCAGCTATCCCAGAATGCCTTGCTTGAGAGTGTGTGTATGTGAGAGATAGAGAGAGAGAGAGATATGGACATACTCTTTTTCCTGTGCGTCGAGATCCCGGACCAGGGCGTCGCGTTTGTTGACCAGGATGACCAGCTCGTCTAGAAGCAGCTGCTCCCGATGTTTCTGGGCCTCAGTCTTCTGCCAGTCTGAATTCAGAGTGAGAGATGGATGGATGCACAGAAATGAAACATTTCTTTAAAAAAAAAAAAAAAGCAACTTCTGGACTCCGAGAACTTTTTGCCCAGTCATCATCTAATCTCCACTTAATCTTTACCCCAGGACTTTATAAACAGGTTCACAAACAACTTCAGAAATCTATTCTAAGAAGTGTCTGCTGCTTTCACACACTTTCACAAGAACCCAACCCTTTTTAGCAGCAACGAAAAGTTAGGAATTGCTCTACTGCGGTTTGGCGAGTCCATCAACTTAGTCAGAGTGGAACTTGAGTACGAGACGGGTAAACGCGACGTTCAAGCATTTCATATGAAATTCCTAGCGCTCCTGACCTAATCTCAAATGGACCAAGGACTCGTGCAATGATTCAGGATAAAGAACATGATTCCGACAGAATCTGACTCCTGATCTCAGCCCCAAATGTAATTTCTTAAACACTCATTACATCAAAAACACCAAATCGACCTACTGGCCCAGATTGAAAGTGTAAAAGTTCAAAGTGTGTGTGTGTGTGTGTGTGTGCGCGCGCGCGTGTGTGTGTGAGAGAGGTGACCTGGCCAGGTAGGCTGGCCTGCTGGTCTGAAATATCAACCCGGCTAACAGGATCAGCCATTACTGATACGATCGGAGATTAGGGCCTCGCTCACAGCCAACAGGACATTTGGTTACCATGCCTATTCTTCACACACTCTGTAAGAACACGCTGTGCTGGAGTCAGTGTGTACTCAGCATTCACAAAAACAAAAAAAAAAAACAGCCTAAACCTTATAAAAGTGAAAGACCTTGTGCTGCTCAGGGCTCCTCAACACCATGTGCCATGTCAACATTTAACCATGATCGATTTCTGGGGGGGAAGAAAAATATAGCAGGTGATAAAACGGGCGTTCAGCCTGCTCCTGCGAAAATGTCAAACCTTAAAATAAGTGGACTTTATTAAAAATAAATATTTCTAGTGTGCTGCGTGTGAAATTGCGGCAGCAGGGCGGTACATGTGCATCATGCTGAGAGCCGAGGTGGGCTCTAAAAGGTCTCCTCCGCTGCCTCATTTAGCCTTTGAAGTGAAGCACAGAGGCAAAATGAACACAGTACCAATATTTGGCGAGTTATCGGGCGCTCAAGCACCAAAGGAAAGCGCTCTGCTTCTCCGTCTTTAACCTAATCAAAAGCTAATGCTGGGAGTGCTCAGCAAATATCTTTGTGGATTCAAACTTTTCTGCGAGAAGCAAAGAGAGCAATGTGGAATATTAGTTTCTAAAGTGTTCTGTATATTTAATTACAATAAAGAAAATGATATACTTATTAAAAACATTACCGGTTTCACTTTTTCATTTTCAGATATTCTCTCTCTAACCTGCTTTATTCAGTCTCCAACTGCATTAAGGGGGGATTAAAAAAAAAAAAAAAAAAAAAAGGACAATGGCCACTTTAGACCGACTGAGTTACAGCCAACAAAACTTTTACTGAAAGATAGTGACACTCACAGAGAGAGAGCGAGAGAGAGAGAGTGCATATAACAGAGGCAATGTAGACTCAGTCCCACCTCCATTTCCCCCCCGTCATCACTCTTGGCCAAAAAGCCAAAGATGCTCCCCAGTGGCAGAGGCAGCATGCAGCTGTCAATCAAGCCTGGAGCGTCCCACCCTCCTCATTAAGAAGGTAAACAATGAAGAGGGGCGATGAGAGACATGGACGAGCGAACAAGCAGATCCGCCCCTCCCCTTTACTCTGTCCCACCTCAACCTCAGTCCAGTCAGTCAGGGACGCCGTTCCTGGAGCCCTCCCCAAACTTAAAAAAAAAAAAAAAAAAGAAGGAAGAGGCAAACAAGTCGAGAAGGGGGTAATAAAAAGCGGTGTGTGCAGTCTGTTTGGATAACTCTCTCTCTGTCCCTCTCTCTTTCTCTGATTCTCCAGTGCCCTGGGCGATCACGTCAAAACTCACATGGTCTCTGCTTATTCAGATAACTCTAACAATGCACGCCAATGGTAACCATGTGAGCCCTTAGAAGCTACACAAGAATGCACTGGCTCAAATCCCCATGACCCTCCTCCAAAGCGAAATTTATTCAAGAGCGCTGCAAACTGCTCAACGGCTTTCGGAGCGCTTCTTCCGAGAGTTCCGCTTTAATATTTTCACAAAATTTAACAATCAAGACGCACCTCTGCATTCGCTCCCTATTTTAAGAGTGCAAAGACAACATGCACGATTAAACTTCAGAGGGAGTTCCTTCTCTTACAAAACTATTTTTCTTTACAAAACCCCCCCCCCAAAAAACAAAGTATGCAAGGTCAGAGGAATCCGGAGCAAAATACGTGATCTTATTACAGAAGATTTGAGCTGTGCATGGATTTGAGTGGCAACGTAAGATGGCGTTGGATGGAGGCCAACTGGGGCTGAAGACAAAGCCTAACATGGCGCCTAGAAAGGAGAAGTTGACAGGAAAATAGTCTGTGGAATGGCACCTTCAACTACTGCACACAATAAAAGTTTTATTTAAAACACACTCATTTTATATATAAAATAAATAAACAAATGTAAAAAATATATTTAGATGTATTATATCCATTACATAATACATACATTTATTCTAAAACTTTATTTTGAAAAACTATAATTTTTTTAAGCGATTAAATGAAACAAACAACACATGACATAACATTGTGTTGTACCTAAAAGTTTTCAGCAATAATTTCCACTGAAAACACACAAAAAAAAAGATTATTCATAAAGGCTTCATACTAAAACATCTGATTAAAATTTGAACTTTAAAAATATACACTTGATCACTTATATGCAAGAACAATTAAGATGCCGAAACGTATTCACATCAATACTTATATATCCATATTGTTTTGTTGATTTCAATTCTAACTTATTTTTATGAGCTCTAAATAAAAAATAAAAAATAAAAGGTTTCTGGTGCATTACTCACTCTTAAATTAAATAACTTTTCTTTTATTAATAATTGTGTTGTTTTGGTGATGATAATTTTGGTGCTCATTCATAACTATAAAAGTCTACAACGTTACGCTCGGACCAACGTCACGGCAGCTCTGCAACTTAGCCAGGAGGCTCACAATGGAGGAAATGAACAAAATGAATTTGCATTAGCACATTCAGGAGGCTGGTGGAGAGTGGTGGAGGACTGAGCCGCTGACAAAGAGCTCAGGAGAGGAAAGTGTGGGGCTTTTGAAACCAGATCAGTGCAGCACTTTGGTGAAGACTGCAGCATGACTGAAACTGCCCAACATGGCAGACGGGGGCATTACTGAGGGGTGGGAGGAACAGGAATGACACTGCATGGTTACGTGTGAGATTGGCCAATGTTCACTTAATTTGTAGCTACGTCTGAACAGTGTAAAAATTCTGGCAGGATGAATTATATAAACATTAATATGGTGGTTTCTGTTGTTTTCGGAGTATTCTTTTGTAAACTTTACTTTACAGTTTGGAGGACTGTTAAAGACAGGAGAGGAAATAAAATGGTGAAAATAGGAAGTAAGAAAATCTAAAATGGGCCAATTATTTTTTTTTTTTTCCCCAGAAGAAACCTATAATTGTATCATAATTATAATTTTTTTATATTTATGATTGGTACACCATCATGCAGGTACCTCAGTGCACCCTGCATTTTGCCATCTTTTTAATTTAGCCAAAATCAATATGTTTTATACAATTAGAAGGACACTGAAGCACCAAAAGCAGACAAACTAGCACTAGATTTAATTTAACATTGAAATGAATATAACAATAAGAATAAATAACTTAAAAAAAAAACAAAAACGATGTGTGCTTGGAATATAAACACCCTTTTTGTCGAAGAGTACAAAACTCCCAAACCTTCACAAACACCCCTGAAATCTACACCGAAATGGAAATAAATAGATTTTTTCCTTGTGAATAGTGCAAAAAAAGGGGGAATTGTCACCCTGCCTTATCTGCAGTTCCAGTCAACTAGCAATCTTGAAAGAGTTTGCAACATCATCAAAGGCGGCCATTTGACAGGATCCTGGCACTGCACCTAATCAATCTGAGGAATACGCCGGCCCGGGCTGGTAACAAAGCTCAAATAGATTTACAAATGGGGTTGTTGGGGGGATAAGCTCCTGCACAGGATTACATATTGATTTTAAACATCTTAAAAAAAAAAAAAAAAAAAAGCTTATCATATAAAACCGTAACAACAGCAACAACAAAAATAGGGGACCTATGCAGAAATCCCTTTAAGAGAGGCGCGTCCACTTTCAAATAACACGCCCCGGAGTGCACCAAGTCTGAACTGAGAAAGAGATGGAGACTAGGAGGGGCAAGAAATATGTGTGTGTGTGTGTGAGAGAGAGAGAGAGAGAGAGAGAGAGAGAGGTAAAAATGTGTGTGTGTGCATGGAAGGCAGATAAAAAGGCCAAAAAGGATCAATTTGGAGGCAGAAAAATAAGAACCATGGCATATTGTAGACGGCCACATTCAATCCTCAGCCCTTCTTTTCGCGCTCTCCATAATGTTGCCTGCAAATCCAGAGGACCAAAGAGCGGGTTATCGTTTAGACGACACGAATGCTTGCTGTGTTATTTATTTATTTATTTATTTATTTAAGCAAACCTGCATGCACATGAATCTTCTTTACCTTGTCAATCGGATTTTGTGTGTGTGTGTGTGTGTGTGTGTGTGTGTCACTTTCTCCTCCTTAACCTTTTGAGAGCCTATTATTGTATATAATACGATGTGTGTGTGTGTGTGTGTGTGTGTGTACATATATATA
>JAQQZT010000005.1:4759673-4789676 GCA_030068275.1 Clarias platycephalus | reverse complement strand
CATACAGTACTTGCACACATACAAACATATCTACAAGAAGTGTGTTCAGGTCAACATAGGACTTTTGATTTTTACAGATTAACAGAATAGTTATGAGAGTTAAAAACTCCCTTTATTTCTCTATATAATCTCCTGCTACACTAATACACTTATCTCAGAGTTTCACTAGTGATTGGACACCATCAAGGTAGAAGGTTTTCTCAGTACGGCGGAGCCAGGATCAGACTGTCTGCTTCATGTCTGAAACACTGGCCTCCCAGGAACTCCTTTAGTGCCCCTGACATGTGGAAATGGCTTGGAGCGAGGTCAGGACTTTGTGAATGATTGTGTGTACAGTTCACACTGACAGATGTGTCTCTTCTGCAAGTTGGCGGACAAGTTATCTGTCGATTTTCAAGGATCAGGTAGTGAGCCCCGAGCCACCTCATTCACAGACACGTGGCTTTCTTTAAAAAACGTTTGCACCATTAAAACGTCTCATCACCGTTCTGTGCTTCTGTAAATGCCGATCAGTTTTACACCTTAAATTCACGGGAATTTTTATCACACATCAAACATCTCTATATACTCCACGTGCTCGAGCCTTAAATTAATTTTTTTTACATTTTACAGAAGACTGAGACTGAGGGACTTGAAAATGCACAATTGAGGAAAAAAATAAGAATTAAACAACTAGTACAGTTGTCGCTAGTACAGAGTCTCGCTAGTACAGGTTAAGTTTTTCTGTGGGGAAAAAGGTGACTTGAGTACCATATCAGCACCTGCCGGAGATGAAGTGTCTGTGCCTTTTCCCGACCTGTATGTGTGTGAGTGTGCGTGTGTGTGTGTAAACACCTCAGTGGTCTCTATTACTACTGTCGTCAGCCGGCCAAGCAAATCAGAAATTACCTGTCTGCGTTGGCTGGATGTGAAAAGACCTGTTGGAGCACCAAATAAGAAAGTGATGCACTCGCTTCCCTCACCAGCAGGTCAGAACTATCACTGCTTCGCCCAAGAAAAGAGCTGTCTCTGAATGTTAAGTGCTGAAGCTTGAGAGAGAGAGAGAGAGAGCGCGAGCGAGTGAAGGCCGATAAAAGGAAACAAGTTTCCTGTTTACGGGTTGATATGGTGGGTGCTGGATATGGTGCGATGGATATACATGTTTAAAAACTATATATTTCTTAAAAAAAATAAATCCAATATTCGAGTTAGCTTCCGGGCATCACGGTTGGTTGTGTGATAACCTGTGACCAAAACAATCAGCTATTCGATCATATTATGTACAGGAAATACAAACACACTTTTCACCCCCGAGAAAGTAGCGATCGCATTACGAACCGCCCGGTAATGTATAAATATCGCCGTATAGAAATAAGCTGAAGAGGACGACAGGTAGGGGGAATAAAAAGTGGAAGGAAGGAAAAAAAAAGGTGGAAATGTGTCTCTCTGCTTAGCTATGCATGTCGTCTGTCGGCCCCCTCAAACTAATTAGAATTGATTTATGATGGATCAGGTAGCTTATCAGGTGCAGAAAGAAATTACCGAGGCTAGCCGAGGGGTGCAAGGGGTCACCATCGAATAGCAAAATCAATTTGCATCGATTGCGAAAGGTTCATTTTGCTAAAGCAGGGACACAGTCAAAAGGATTAAAGTTAACCAGACAACTTTGATACAGGAATTTATTTTTTATTTTTTTTCCCTTTCCCGTCTTTTCCCGCTTGGATAACATGCACTCAAAAAAGATTATAAAGTCCGCTGATGCCTCAGGGCACATCACGCAGACACGCAGTATTGATGCTTACATGATGTTTGCACTTAACGATATAATATCTCAGGATAATAACACACTCAGGAGATTTACTTGGTTACAATAAATAGAATGAAAAGAATGAGAAGGAAAAAAGCAGAAATTCTGGGGGGAGGGAAAAAAAAAAAACCCTCAAGTGGTGCAGATTTGTTAAAAAGGTTAAAGCAAAGGCGGAGAGAAACGATGAGGCAAAAAGAAAGACTTTTTTGTCTCTCTCTCTCTCTCTCTCTCACACACAGCCAGTTTTTTTTCCACCCCTCCCACCCCCCCTCTTCTCCACCCCCCCCATCCCCCAAATCCACTCTCGCTTACCTTCAATCGCCAGCATTGCTCTTAACTCCCGGTTCAACAGCTCGAAGCGTCTCTCCAGATCATGCTCCCTCTCCCTGGGCAAGTTGTAAAAGTTCATCAATATGTTAATTACGAAATCATTAAACACTTAAAGAAACCTTTAATAAACATTGATTCGAGCACTCGCCGACACCTCGCCGCGCCGCATTAATCTACTGCAAATAAGTGATACCCAAACGGGCAGCGGCGAGGGCTGGTTGGGGCGATAGGACAGCGGTGGAAAGAGTCGTGATTAAAAAAAAAAAAAGAAAAAGGGAAGGAATGTGAGACGGGGGTATCAACGAGCAAATTTAATTTCAGCTCTTTCAAATGTATTGGAAATGAGCTCATTCTGGTCTGTAATAGAATTCGTCCTTCAGAGCCTGTTCGCTGACAAAAGCCTGGAATAAAATAATAATAATAATCAAGACTGTTAATTGAGCACTTAGAACTGCGTTTTCATTTTTTCCCCCCCCAGTGATATAATATGATTAGGATACTTCGATCTGTCATTCTGAGGGAGTCCGGGAAACTCTCTCTCTCTCTCTCTCTCTCTCTCTCTCTCTGGAATTAATAGATGACTTGGATTTACTGTGCGTCCCACACATTCAAAGAGAAGAACAGATTACAGAACAATTCTCTTTTGTCTCATTTATTCTACAAAGAAATGTAAGATTACATAATAGCCTTTTTTTTTTTTTTTTTTAAGCTTTAACTAGACGTTAAAAAACGACCAAGCATCATATTCGCTTTCAGGTGTCAGCGCAGGTTGATCCAATACAGCTAATGGCTGAAATAACGTGAGCGCTGAATTTCATTAGAGCCGCGAGGTGACTGACGCGATTTCAGTTTTCCGCCTGAACCGAGCAGGGGGAAAAGGGGGGGGGCTGCGATGGAATAAGCCGCTGTGCCCTTCACCGTCTGACCTTCATCCCGCGCCCTAGTGCCAAGGGTCGACGATTTAGAAGTGCGGGTGTCTAAAACATTAAAGGTGTGTAAATGTATTCGGTGACACTTCGCCGTGAGGCGAAAAAAAAGAAGAGAGAGAGAGAGAAAGAATGAGGAGAAGGAACAGAGGGAGAGAGGAAGAGGGCTGAAGAGGGCAAACAGGAACTCACAGCAGAGAGAGCTGGTTCTGGCGACGGATCAGAGCGTTCTTCTTATTCACCAGCGTGAACCACTCCTGCATCATGGCCTCCTCCTCCTCCTTATTCTTCCCTATAGGAGAGGGCACACACACACATACACACACACGCACGCAACACGTAAGCAGGCATATGGCAAAGGCACGACTACTGCAGTGTATAATCCACCAGATAAACAAAACCCTGCTACAGATTACTTTATTTTATATTATTACTACAGTATTATTCACATTATCAATAAAAATCTGATTAAAAACTGTGATGAACAGAAATTCAGTTTATTTATAGCATAGCATCGACTGAGACACACTGCTGGCTGGAAATTCAAGTGCACACAGTTTACATACACACATTTTGGAAATATATGTACACATGTTTAGACCTAATACTAATAATCTTACAGATTAAAGAGCATAATAGCATATTAAATACTTGTTCTATCCTACTAAACAAAACAAAAAAATGACTCAAGCGCTATGGAAACATACGCACACTTTGAAAAGTATGCAGCACAATTTCAGAGTAATTAAAACAGTGGTAATTAGCTGCTTGTCAAAAACGCCTGGTATTTTAATCCTGATATACTGTAGAATAAGTACATTATTTAAAATTGCCAGATACGACTGCACTGTAAATTCATGATGCTTTCAAGCATACGTCCTTGTATTTATTTTAATTACAAAATCGTCACGTTTACGATATGAAATAATTATGTAATGCTAAACAAAGTTTATGATGGTAATCTCAACTCTCTCTCTCTCTTTCTTTCTTTCTTCCCCTCTTAGCCGTTTCCTGAACCTACCCTCTTCTCTCTCTCCCTCCCTGGACTGAAGTGCATCAAATGAGATTAGCCCACCGGCTCTTTCTCAGTCGCACAGATCGACACGCAAGTTAGGAAGCCGGCCAGATGTGTGTTCGGCGGCAACGTATTAGACGCTTCACACGATGCTGCCATTGTCAATAAGACGGCGCTGGATTAGGGGGCCGGATTACAGGCGGCCTGTTTTGTTCCCACACTAGCTGGGATTAACGTGGAGACTTTGTGCTGCTTCAGAAACCACAAGCGCCAAACAACCTCCAGCCTGGAGATGGAATATTTCAAGTTAGGTCAATTTTTTTGTTGTTGTATTTTTATTATTATTATTATTATTATTATTATTATTTTGGCATCTCATCCATACACACCGTATATTATTAGATCTACGGAGAGCCGAAACAGGAAACGTAAGAGGCTTCAATACCCAAATACACGAGAGCTCTCAAAACATACACCACCTGCTCGCTAGCCAAAAACGTTCACACCATGTGAAAATGGGTTTTAAAATTAAATCAGTACCAGCATAGATATAAAAAAAAAATTAACCACTATAGCCCTTTGCTATAAATGTTAGCTTTCGTTAAGTGCAGACAGGAACGAGAGGTTACAGCCGAATCGGTTAAGTGGGCGCAGGACCGCCACCATCGCCGTTCTGAGCATTCCAGCGACGCTAAGGATTCCTTTGAAGGACGGGATGAAAGTAACAAGAAGATGAAAGATCCCTTAAGCTTATGTAATCACCCTCTCTACTCATTAGCTCTCTAATACCTGTATGCACCTGACAACATCAACAACAGAATTAGAGTCAGAACACCTTTTTCTTTTTCTTCCTCTCCAGCTTTGTTAACACGCAGACTCATGCGGACGGGTCTGAGTGGAAATTAACGAGCGATTCCTGAATTCCTGAAGGGCTGCGAGTGCTGAACTGATAAACAGATAACTCTCACTGGTATTATTAAAGAGCAACAGTCGAATGGTTTAAAGTCGAAAAATGGATGGTGGTTAGCGTTGAAAAAGGGGTGAAAGGTCAATACACACCCAGGCGGTCCACATTTTAGTAATATATATATATATATTTTTAATACTATGCTGGCATTTAATTTAGAAAGTCTAAATCGGTGAAAGGACAAGAATTTGGAGAGATGCCATGTCTTTTTTCCCTTTTTTTTCCCCCTCCTAGCAGCATGAGAGTTTGGCGGATTTGTCCGTCACATGACATCATCAGACACAACAAAGCTCAGGCACATCAGTCATTCAAAGAAAGAAAAAAACAACAACAACAACACAAAACCGAGAGATACCAATAACGCTCTACACAGATGTGTGTGTAATTTATATTTATGTTTCTTGGCAACTTGGATGGGGGGGGGAGAGGAGAGGGGGGGGGGGGGATGGAGCAAGGGGGAAGAAAAGTCCTGGGATTCAGGAATCAGCTCCTGGATTATCGCATTCAACTTTTAAATAGTGGGCTTGAAAAGGATAAAGCGCTCACTGACAGGCCATTGTAGCTCCAAATGAAACAAGCAAATAATAAATGGTAATATTAAGCTTGTGTGACATTGGGAGGAAGCGGAGGATTAGGAGGCGCATCGCGGAGACCGTTTCCGCAGGAGGGGAGAGTGCATGTGTACGTGTGTGTATGTGTGTGTACATTTTTCAGCAGGAATGCATATCGCATAAGGACGCTGTCGTATACACACACACACACACACAAATGCACTCCCTCACTCAGGACATGACTTCTGACCCATGCTGGTTATCACTACCTGTCAGAGAGAGAGAGAGAGAGAGAGAGAGAGAGAGATACAGGTAGAGAAAAAGAAAAAGACATGCTCTCTCATCTCAGTAAATGCTGTTTATGTTTTAAAATCTTTTACGTATGAGATTTCCAGATGGAGGCCTGCTAACAAACAGACATCATTTTATCGCAATTCACTTTTCTGGTGATAACTTTGACATTTTGCAGCCGTAATAAATCCTGACGTCAGATCGGCGTCTTCTAGTCCGCTTGTATAAATGTTGTTTAAAACACACTTGATGTACAAAAAGGAGAGCGCGATGTCTTTGCAGCGACGTCAATTTATTAATTAAATGCTGTTAACATTGGAATAAAGAATTAACAGGAATTGTGATGTGTAATGTCTACAGTAATCAATTTTTTGTCCTCCAATCCAGTATTATCTATTTTTTTTTCAGAGATATTTTTAAATATTTACCAGTTCGAGATCTTTCACTAATCACTTCTAATAATGTTTGCAATTTACTGAAATGCACAAAAAAAAGCTTTACCTGAAATACATTCACATAAGAAATCACACAGAGCAAGCTATATATATATATATATATATGTGTGTGTGTGTGTGTGTGTGTGTGTGTGTGTGTGTGTGTGTGTGCGCGTTTGTGCGTCCGGAGGGCTTGTGGCCGTGCCTGTATAGCCAAATAAGATTAAGATAAGCATCACTGCCACTGTTACATTCACACCAGATAGCATTAATGAAATCCCCTCATAGTACACACATTCAGCTGCCTTCTCTCTCTCTCTCTCTTTCACTCACACACACACTGCTAAGTCCCTGCCAAGCATAGCATGTATGTGTTACAGGTGTAAAGGGTCTTCAAATACATTCAGAATCAAGCTTTTACGGTTCAGGTATTCTATTTCCTAATGTTCAATGCATCCTAGGCATCTTTTTTTATTTTTATTTTTTTTTTCCCTCGGCGTACGTGATCCACAGCAAGAACTGAAAAGCTACAGTAGTTGTACGAAGAGATATGCGGTGTGTGTGAGATTCGCAGTGTGGCAAAGTTAAACAATCTTCGTTAATCTCCATAAGCCACCCGATGAGACGGACGTAAATGGAAAATTAATTACATGAAAGTTAAAGGCACGGCTGTTCAGATATCTGCAAAAATAAATAAATATTAAGTAAATAAATAAATAAAAGACACAAATGTGAACATGAAAGTGCAATCTGAACACAAGGGGGGGGGGGGGGGGTTGTTTGGGTGTCTTTTCGTTTAATTACAAAATTTCCCCTCATTTGATTTAGATAATAATCTTTCCAATAGTATTAAGAAACAAGAACAATTACAAATTAATCCTGGATCTGGTGAGCGGGGTTTCTTTTTCATTTTTTTTTTTTTTTTTTTTTAAAAGGAGGCGAAGGAGGGGTAAGGAAGAAGAGGGGAGCAAAACTGAAAAGAAAAGAAATACATTAAACCCTGTGATCACAGCAACCTCTTGTCGTTTCTTATCCAACCATTTCCCTGTTTAATCCAAGACGAAGTAATCCAATTTGTCTATCGTAGTTTTAAGGGCCAGATCTCAAGTCCTGTGCAAAAATAAAGACACTTTTTTTTCCCTTTTTTTTAAACAACTGACAATTTATTTTAAGTAGGGGTGAGTCTCGTTTTGTCTTTTCTGCCTGTGCAGCGTCTACGCTCCATTGTTTTGAGGAGTTAAAGTGAGAGTGAGGAGGGGGGGGGAAAAGGAGAAGAAAAGAAGGAAGAAGAAAAGAAAAAGAGAAAAGAACAAGATGATCATTGTTTTGTGCAACTGAGCAGGACCTCATTAAAAAGCCGTTAGCTAGTATTTCTGAATATGCATGAAGCAGATCCTTGTTCATCAGCGCAGTGAGAGGAAGAGAGTGAGAGAGAGAGAGGGGGGGGGGAGAGAAAGAGAGGAGCAAAAGAGAGAGAGAGAGAGAGAGAGAGAGAGAGAGAGAGCGGTAAGTACAAAAGGATTGATTTAATTACTTGGAGTGGGGCTGTGGCATGGAGAAGTCTTGTTAGCGTGAAATGAAAGGGCCGCACTAGCCTCGCGCCGGCCTGAAGGAAAGGAGTTTGGCTTTAGGCACAATACCTAATCTCGGGATAAAGCAGAGTCCATTGTGGCCCGTGAGGCCCGTCGCTAGCTTCAGAATGGACACAAGACATTTCTCCCTCAGTTAGGCCAAACTGGTTAAGCGCAAACCTCGTTCCCCTCCGAGCTTTTAAGTGAGGACAGAGAGCACGAAAGCAACAAGGCATGTCATGGGCTTAGAAAAAAAAAAAAAAGAACTCGGAGCTCTTGATCTCGTCTAACAACAGAGCGAAATGTTTAAAAAAAAAAAAAAAATTGTAGAAGAGAAGTCAGTAGTGTAATCAGACATTACGGAAATCACATTATTACTGCAGCTGGAGTAGCAGCAACCACAGGGAAGCTCAGGACACTGAATACTTACTAAACTGTACAAAGAAAACATTAGAGGTGTTGGTGCAAACAACATTATTAGTACTTAACATTAGGTACCAGGTATTGGCATTCGCTTTATAAATATGAAATATTTTCATACTACATAATAACAAACTACAAATTATTTGCAACACAGCATTCTAACATACAATTTATACTAATACAGAAGTAGTAGGACAAGCTGTTAAATCATTAACTCTCAGGTACTGTTATTAATATTATATAAGTATATAGTAAATGTACACTTTACATGTACTATATACTTTACATTATATTATATATATTTTATATTATTATAAAGTCAAAGCTATAATCAAAACCAGGATTATAATAGTATTTTAGATAATAGTTGAGCTCAATACATGCTTTATTAGTATTTAAGTGAAGTACTAAGTAGTATTTATTAGTATAAGTAGTATGAATCAGTTGCCAGGTGATCAGTATCAGTACACGTATACTAATTAAACACTAAATATTAAAGGTTACTGGTAATTACATTATTACACTTAAAAGAAGAAGACATGAAGTTTATATAGGTATATGAAATAAATCCTAACTATTAGTATCCAATAATTTAGTTAAATTATAAAATACTAATTTATTATAGATACTAACACATAGCATAGTGGGTACTATTAGTATAAACAGTTTTATGAGCAATATTATTAAGACTAGCTGTGAATCATTACCTGTCAGGTATTATTATTATTATTATTATTATTATTATTTGCACAGTAGTACATTATTTATGTATTTTAGCAGTTATTGTAAAAGTAAAACTAGTCATATTGACAGGATTCACAATTTTACTTTAGAAAGCACTTTAGATTTTTTCCCCCTAAATAATAACATAATGCTCATAATGTTCTCATGAATATTACTTATAAGTTAAGGTTGAAGATAAATATAGATATATTTTAATGTGCTAGTTTCAGCAGTATTTATAATTAATGCTTCAGTTATTAAAACACCGCTATTGCTATTCTACCGCTAATACCACAGTATTAATCCCCTGGCAGCTCAAAAAGTTTCATGGTTCAGGCTGCAAGCAATCATGAGACGCCATCGATATATCTGAACAAACCTGACTCATGTCTGGATTTAACCATGATGTTTTAAAAACACGGCACAACATGATTAATAAAATAAGAGTAACCTGGAGTGCTCATATGCCTGGGAAAAAAAAGAAAAAAAAAAAGACAACATTCTGTTTATAGTTAACCGATGATGTATTGGAGCGAGCGAGAGCAATTCCACGAGATCCTACCCTGCTGACATACCAACACTCGCTGATCGCGAGTATTTTAAACTCCCGAATGACGCTCCAACCCTCTACACGAGCAGGATTTCAATTTGCCACCGGTATTGTTGGCTCAACGTTGCTTGCTTTGCGGCTTAAGAGAAAGAATTCATAACCATAAGCGCTCTTAAACTGTGGGGTGAGAAGCTACCGGGATCGACAAAGTCTCTTTTAATGAGAGAAAAGTCTGCGGCTATACATACAGCGTTATCGTGCCGTCATTCATGTAATTGTTTGAAGATAGGGTTCCCTATAATGTGTCGCACTTGTCCGTCTCCTTACTGCTGAGAACGCAAACAGCCACTCTGCAAACAGCCCTGATTTCAGAGCTAAAGGCCAAGATGCCTCACACTCGAGGGGTTAAAACAAACAGTCAGCTGATAATAGATTTCGTTCTGTTTCCTCCCCCCCCTCCCCTAATTTAGGCTAAAACTGTTCATCGTTTCACATTGTGGTCCTTGTGCGAGTTGTATGAAAACAGAAGTGATGTAAATTTTCGCTCAGTCTGTCAACCTTCAGCGATCGCAAATATCTGTCTGCGACCCCCCACTCTATTAAACTGCATTAAAAAAAATAAAAAAAATAAATCAATAAACATTATCACGGCCTGACAGACTATCGGCTAGCCGGGGCTGCACCTTTCGCCTTAATCCCTGGCCGCTATCGCACGGCCTGGATAGACAGTTTACGTTACAAAACAACTATTACGCTGCTTGTCACTCCTGCTGAAATATTAAAGTGATGCATAGTGATGGACAAAACTGGGTAAAGAAACTGAATGGGAAACATAAAGCATGGGGACGACCGTAAGGTGGAAAGTTCCTAGTCATGGACGGACAGAATATGACAGCATTTGTGTGTTTGACTAGTAGAATTCATCCATACGTCTAAGCCCGTGTACTGACCATCAGAAATTTTGAGAAACATTTGGAAAAATTGTAAAAAAGTAAAGACAAAGTTAAAACATTTTGTTTATGCCAACAGGTGAACTGAACACCTCAGTGCTTCTCAGATGTGAAACATACTACACTACAAAAAAAAACAAAAAAACAAAAAAAAAACCTAAGTCCTTACAAAAGCAACCCAAAATGCAGGTCTCTAAAATGAGCCTCTTTGGTTTGGGGGTAAACACAAATCCCATTCACTCAGTCTGCTCTCAGTCTTATTTCCACTATTCCTATAACTGTGTTCTCTTTGCTCCACTTTGGGGTTGTATTAAACACAGAGCCTGAGCTCAAGGGCTTTTGGGGAAAGAGAGAGAGAGAAAGAAAAAAAGCAGGACCCTTCAGGTAATTAATATTACACGAGTGGCAGATGAGAGAGAGCGGTGCAAGAAAGATCACCTGGTGAAACCCTTGGGAGGGGAGAGGGAAAAAAAAAAAAAAGGTGTTTCATTAAAAGCGTCTGAACAATAAGAAGGCATGAACAATGCGTTCTGGCACTCGTGCTCAACAGGCTCTCCAAGTCGTGGCTCGGATAAGAATGGCAACCTATCCCGGGTTAATAATCTCATAACAAAAGCTAAAAGACATCATCCTATTAACTAGTGATCTCCAGAGCTAATGCGAGGTACTTCCCAATGCCTTTTCTAGAGAACGCTGCTGTTAAAGAGAGAGAATTCAGGTTCCACCCCCAGCAGGGGACCCGGGAACTTCTTTTACCCTTTATCTCATGTCCTTGTTTGGGACCTTTCAAGTGGACTCTGTGATGTGTCAGTGATATTATTAAGCTTTAACCAAAAAAAGAAAAAAAAAAAAAACCTCGTATTTGAAAATACATCATTTCTGATGAAAGCTTGTTTTTTTTCCTCGTCAAGACCGAAAGCAGAACATGCTCGCATGCTTTATTTTTCAACTCATCCCCAAACAGGAAAGTTAGCGACACCCAAAATCCCCCCCTCCCCATCCCATCAATACCACCACCTACCCTCCACAACCCAGTGACACCGTCTCCAACTCCTTGTTGCACATTTTACCTTTTTTCCTCTTTTTTCCCCCCATTTTCCTCTCCTTTCTTTCTCGGAGGGAAGATTAAATGAGTGACGCGGGACTGAAAGGCTCCGAGCCGCGGCGACACAAAAAGCGCTAAAAATTCTCATTTAGTTGTCTTTATTTTGCAAGCGCCATGTGGTCCTTGAAGATGTTGAAAACATGGGAAGCGGAGGAAAGATCAGAGCCGGCTCATTAGCATCGGGACAGAATTGGAGAGGCCGAGATGTATAGCAGCCCGGCTCTAGAGCTCCAGCGCGAGCGGTTGGTGGTAAGCTCTCCGTTTCATTGTGCTTTTGTCTTTCCTCTGGGTCTACCTCACAGCGGGGAGCTACACTAGCCCTGGGTTACACAAGAGAATTGTAGGGAAAAAAAAAAAAAAAAAAAAAAAAAGAAATAATACAGAACATACTGGAAACATTGTAAGATGACGACTCCACACCTACATCATGTCAACGTCTGTTCCTTGTATTTATGGTATGATTAATGCACACCTGAGATACAACCATCTCATTCTACGGAGCTGCTGAAGCCTTGATTCTGAACCTGTTGATTAGTTTTTCTATACCAAGAGCTTCAACTGCGAGTACCAGCTGCAATTTAAATCATGTTTATATTAATGCACTAATTCTTGTTTATTGTTTATACAGTAACCACAAATTTAGAGAGACTCCTATGTTAGATCCTCAACATTATCTAAAGCATACTTAGAAACAACAGCTGCTATTAAAAATATATAATATAACTGCTGACACGGTGAGGCTTTCTATGAGAAGATTAATGAATTAATTAACATTAATGGAAGGAGTCTCCAGTGTCGTTAATTTTTTTCTGCCGGAGGAAAAACTTTCCACGTTTTTCTTGGTCATGTGACAAAGTCCATTTTTATAAATTATTCTTATTACAAACAGGAAAAACAAAACAAAACAAAACATGAAAAGCGATTGTTTACGAGTAGAACATACAAGTCTAACCAGGCCGCGGAAATGTAGCTATAAAACCGATAAATTCTACAAATTCAGGCCTTAATAATTACATTTTTTAAATCGTTACATTTGGCAAATCGGCATAAAAAGGTATAAACAAAATAAACACATCAGTATGTTACAGGAAAGTAATTAACCTCGGGATCAAAACATCTGCAGCGCTTCCCATCATATCTACTTACTCCTTACACATCTACTGCCCTTCACTGATAGTTTTCCTCAATAAATATTCCTCAGAGTTTTTTGGTAAAATAGCAGCATAAGGTTTCAAATAACAACATGCCCTGCTTAATCAAACAACATGGCCGTCTAGCACGCCGTCTGTTAGCAAACAGAGCTAATCCTGCACCAATAATCATGCTGTTCTGGCATCGGAAAGGCAGGGAAAAAAAAACTCAGTGCCAACAGTCTGCATCTCCATTTCCTTTCCTTCCCTAGTTGTAGAGAAATGGATAAAGGTCTAGGTGGATGTGTTTATCGTTCCCGTCCTGGTGGTTGGCCCACCACATCTCGAACGATGACCCCGAAGCATGTCAACAGCACATTTCCCCCAGAGCGGTGAGGGAAACGCAACGCGAGTCCTAATCTGTTGCCCCTTAAAGCCGTCCATTCGAACGGCGCATCTCGGCATCTTCGCACTCTTTCGCTAACGTCGCGCTACGCCAGGTCAGCCGAAGCCCAATCTCACGACATGATATTAGATATGTTTCGGATTGAATTATCGTAAACCCTACCATTTCACAGAAGTCACCTTAATAGAATTCCTTCTAGTAGTACTAATAGTAGTAGTAGAAGGGGGTTTGTCGATAATTTAAAGAGTCCTTTTCTTCACCCAAATTGGAAGATGGTCAGTGCTTATTTGTAGATTCCTAGTATGACCCATAAGGCTTACAAAGTGATCAGCATCAATGAATTGGTTTTTCGGAGAGACGCCAGGGTTCGGCTTAACGCCGTGCTGCCTTCAAAACTGACATGGATCACATGTTACCAAAGTGATCAACAATCGAAACAACAATAGCTACAGCAGCGAGGGTGGGGTTGGTGGGGGGGTGGAGGGGTTTGCTCTGGAAAGGGTGTTGCGGAATAAATTAATACTTGATTCCTTCAGCTTTGATGGAATTAGCCGTACTCCTTTTCTCAATGTGCCATGTGAATGTTCTTGCGTTAAATGATTTTTTCCCCCCCCCTTTTTTTTTCCTCCATTCATCTCCTTTTTTTGACAAGTGAGGCCACCCAGCAGAAAGCAACTGATGCAAAACCCCCGAGTAATCCCTGCGTTTATCTCTCCACCGTGGCTAGTCGGAACACAGTGGCCATTATCTGGCGGATTTGGGCAAACTTTCATTTATTTGTTGGCCTTGGGTATTCTCTCCCCCAACTCCGGTGGGTTTAGGATCACATCCCCCCTTCATCACCACCACCACCACCACCACCATTCTGCTATTCCAATGTAAATAGATTTGCATAGAGCCACAATGCATCCATCTGAGGAGCTGATTAGTTGACAGCGGAGAGGCCTGTTGGCATGAGGGAGTGAAGAAACTCCTCGAGGACAGGAGAAGGAAGACATGCATATGGATCTGTGTTTGCATGAAGAAAAAATCTCCGGAGCAGCCAGATGGAACCGTTTCAGTTGGACTCTCGTGAACGCTACCGCAAACAAGTTCACCTCTGCCAACCCTTGGCTGTAATCGTGTGTGATGGAAGTAAAACCAAAATTTCAGCACAAATACAAGATAATTTTTTTATACATATATTTGGAGTAAATCCTTTTTTTTTTTTTTTTTTTGCTGTAGTTTGACATTAATCTGGACAGATGTTTACTCCTCCCACTTAAGAGGTTAATCCAGCTACTTATGCCTACCTACAGAGCTGACTAACACACACACACACTCTCTCTCAGCATTCTTGATGCCCCACCCCCTCTGTTATTTCCTTCATTAGAGTTCCTTTGATGGATTTACTGCTCGCTGTATGACCTGTACTTAACTAATTGCTCTACACATGTTTGCTACAGATTCATTTAGAGAAGCATTTAACAAACTCCAAAATACACATTTAAGGGCAATACGCGTGATATAAACGCAAAAAACTGCGACGGCAAAGCATGAATGTGGAAAGGAAAGCTTAACGATGTCTATGTAACACCTGATGGAACCCATAACTAACAAAAACACTGGCTTACTGTTAATAAATATCGATTAAATGCGCGTCAAAATACAGTAAATTCACTGGTTTAAACAGTTCAGCTTGTATTTAACTGGGACAAACAGCTGTATGAAAAATTAAGACGTTCTATAACTGGTAAAGAGACTGAACTGAATTTCAGAAAAAAAGACGACGAGGTAAAAAAAAAAAAAAAAAAGGGAAACAACAATGAGGTAAAACAACGAGAAGAAAAAGAGGACGAATACATGGAGGAAGAAGAAAAGGAGAAAGAAGCAGAAGATAAAGAAAACAAAGAGGTAAAGGAAGCAGAGTAAAAGCAATCAGAAAGAAGGAAGAGGAAATGGAAGTAGAAGATGGGAAAAAAAAAAAAAGAAGCGAATGAAGACAACTGCAGATAAGAACGAATACAAGAGGAGGACGAAGATGAAGGAGGAGGAGGAGCATACGAAAAAGAGTAAGAAAATGCTAAGCAATACATAGATTGAAGAAAAAAAAGAGGACAAAGAAGGCGACAAAAAAACAAAACACAAAAAAGACGAAAACGACGACCATGACAAAAAAAAAAAAAAAATTAAAATAGGAAAAAAAATAAGGAATAAGAGGAGGAAGAAAAGAGAGGGGTGTTTGAGTAAAGGAAGAAGTAACTCAAAATCTGTAGCACTTTTAGCTGCAATTTATAGCATGTGATTGTGACTTAAGTTTCTCAATAATTGAATAATTAAATAATTTAATTGAGAGTATTTGTTTATTTTTCATTATTTGACTCTTATTTCCAGTTAAAGCAGAAAACTTAAATAATACACGACAAAATAAATCACGATGTGGATTTTTGACCAAATCGTGCGGCCCTAAAGGACTCTCGGTAACGTTACCGTGCTCAGGTGGACAGTGAAGTAGGTGGGATCAATGAAAATTAATTTAAAGATATCAGACGTCCATGACTCATTAATTACACTAGTTTGAGGGACACCTGAGCGCATGCGTCACTCATCAAACTCCTGAAGAAGAAGAAGAAGAAGAGGGAAAAGCTCCAGGTGACTTTGACTCCCAGGGGAAAGAGAAAAAGAGAGAGAGAGAGAGAGAGAGAGAGAGGGATGATGGTAAGAGAAGAAAGCTAAATAAGATAATTGAGTATGGAGATTCCACAGTGTCAGTGTGTGTGTATTGCCACTCCCCGCAGTTCCTATTTGATAACTTGCCCCTCCCCCTGCATTAGGACCCCCCGGTGCCTCTCCTCTACCCCTGGGCTACGCGCTAGAACAAATTTGAGCAGTGTCATATTGCATGCATTTCAACAAGGCCGACGCAGTCACCGCCCTGTCCGTTTAATGAATTAACCCGAGCGAGTAATGGATGTGCTAACACTATTAGCCCTGCTTTCCATATCTGCGATGTGGATTCCGTCGTTGCATTCCCCCTCGCACACCCCTGCCTCCTTCTCTCTCTCTCTCTCACTGTTTCTCTCCCTGTCAGGTTTGCTTAAGGACAAATTGATAATGAGTCCCCTCCCCTACTGTAAGTACAGGACTCGATTCCCTGGCTATCTCTTCATCTCTCCCTAACGGCGGGACAATGCCGTTTAAATTGTCGTTTCCATTAGATGAAATAAGCTGGTTTGGCTTTCGGATTCGAGCACCAGGAATGCACAGGCCCCCATACAAAGGCAAATGAACAACAACTGGGCTAGCATAGCAGGGCCTGTTAGCACATGAAAGCCCTAATTACAGGCCGCCCCCCCCTCCCCCTCCTCCTCCTCCTCCCGTGTCATTACACTTAATTGTAAAGTGTGTCTTAATCGGTTACCATATGAAAAGGTCTGTTAATGGACCGCATGGCTAAAATTCAATTATGTCGTCAGTGGACGATTTGTTAAGCAAATAATGATCATTTAACCAAGATGGGGCTCAACGCACCCAAACCGGTTTGCTAAAGCCATAATTTGTCAATTTCGGCCCAGTCAGAGAGAGCAAGCGCTATCATTTAACCGATTCGTGATAATTGTCAGTACTGATATCAAACTGCACACCAGTTTGAAAGAGAGAAAAATAACCCTTTCCATATGTTTACAATAAAGACGGGGAAAAACATGCAATGCTACAATGCGATCGTAAAAAACGAGTAAGGATTAGTGTGTTTTTGGCTGCTTCTCTGCATCATAGCAGCTTTTGCAGGCCGAGACACTCGAAGCTTTGGCTGAGTGCTACTGCAATGATGAAAAGGCCTTCGAGATGCTTCAATAAAAGAGAGATTATAATAAGCGGCGTCGTTGTGGCGCCTTTTGAAAATGCTAATCGGCCCTATCGCAAGCTGTCCTCTACGCCGTGCGTGGTGCGCCGTTTAACTCGACTCCGCCACGATTAAAAAAAAACAAAAAAACAGCCACTGAACACTGTGGTGCAAGAGATGAGAATACAGAATTTAAAATAAATAAATAAATAAAAAACCGTGGAGGGGAGACAGAGACTCGTCATAATTCCTACAGTTACTTAAAAAAAAAAAAAAACAATAATTAATCTATATTACAGATCTTTGTATGAGAAGCCTAATCAGCAGAAAGCAACTAAACCCAACCCCCCACCCCACCGCTCCATCCACCGCGCGCGTTTTATCTTAAGATTTTCAGACAATGCCTGGAGGATCCCGTTCCCTAATCTTCCTAAAAATCCCCTTTCATCCAACTGTTAAAGAATGTTTGAAAGGCTGACACCAGACCGAAAGAAGAGAAAAACCCGTCCTCATGTTGATAGAGGAGGAGGGGGGGGGTGTTGAAGATGGTGTGGGAATGGGTGGGGTGGGGGGGGGGGGGGGGCGTTGAGCATGATGTTGGAGAGCAAAGTCAGTGCAACTTAACTAACGGGACTGTGGACGAACAGGACGAGTGGCTTGTTCTTTACTCCTTCATTGACCCGACTCTCTCTCTCTCTCTCTCATTCTGTTCTTCTCCTTCTCCGTTCAGTGAGTCACTACTGAGCCCAGAATCTTATGATAAAATGCACACGAGAGCAGAGAGTAAAAAAAGAAGAGCGAGGAGTCACCAAGCTGACCTTTCTGAGATACTGGGGAAAAAAAATAAAGTTAAAAGTTGTAAACACACCCTTGTGGGAAAAATAAATAAAATAAAAATTAATAATAATTTCTTGGGGTGGGGGACACGGCGAAATCCGGCATTAAATCTGTAGGATTTCAGATCACCTCCTGATCTGGCTCGGGCCTAAAGAAGACGGGCTTTACGAGGCAAATTCCTGCGTTTGTCTCCAGGCTTACTTACTGCTGCTCGGCGCGCATGCTTGGCGGGGAGGCTAAATGAAGTCTTTGGTCTTTGAAATTAGAGTGGACGAGGTACCAAAGTCCAGAAAATGCAAGCGAGAGAGAGAGAGAGAGAGAGAGAGAGAGAGAGACTGTGTGTGTAAGACAAAATATGTGTGTGAATGAGAGAGAGCGAGAATTTGCAACAGTGGCACAACATAAATGTGTGTGTGTGTGTGTGTGTGTGTGTTGATTCCTAAAGACATCCTCTTCCTGAGAATGACAGGTATTACACTCTAAACACTTTTTCCCACTCTTACTGTTGAAAGATTATACCGGTTATCCCATTAATGCTGCGGGGAAATGCCATTCTTGTGTCTTTAAGCTCTTGCATAGGAGGTCAAGAGGAGTACGCCACCGCTTACACGGCCGCCGTGGATGTAATCTGTCCAAAGTTACAATAATTAATGTTAAGCTTCTTTAAGCAATACGTTTCTGAAAGAACTCGCCTGATAATATACTTAAAGCTGCGGCGGGCTGTTTGTGTTGCCCGAGCTCGGAGGCCGGATCTCCATGCCGCTCACGTAGCCGAGCTTAAATCTTCTGCTAAACTAAAAGGGGCTGGATATTAGCGGCACCCCCCCCCCCCCCCACACACACACGACACACACTCCAAAAAATGAGGTTTAGTCTTAAAAATAAATAAATAAATCAATAAATAACCACACCCGGATGCTGCGTTATTTCTGCACCCGAAACGAGAGCTGACGATTATGGAAAGGAATGACAAACTGACGTACAGTAATAACGTGTGAAAGCCGAGAATAAACAAAAAGCGGAGAGAAGATTCCTGCATGAAAACAGACGCGTTTTTTATGAAACGATTTGTCCTTACACTACACCGAGCCGACGATACGCGCCTCGTCTGAATATCTGTGTCTGAGATGAACGGAGAGGGGGAAGAAGAAGAAAAAAAAAAAAAAAAAACGAGAGGGATTAGAGTGCAATAAAACCTGTGTCAGTCTTATCAGGCTGGAGTGCAATTTTTAAACATATGTTAATCTCGGCTAAAACTCGTCCTTTTCCTTTTTCGGTCTGTTTTCTCTCTCTCTCTCTCTCTCTCGCTCGCTCTTTTTTTTTGTTATCTGTCTTATCGAGCGCTCGGTAGGTGTGAGCTTTTGCGGAGTGCCTTTAGAAGACATTATTTTCATAATTGCGTCCATTGTGCCTGCGTTATAAAGCGATTTTGAAAATCATATGTGTGCATGAATGCATAAACAGAGATGGATGTCGAGCAGATGCGTTCGGGAAAGCCGGGCGGATATCAAAAAGTGGTGCTGATAACGGTGCGCTGAAAAATAAATAAATAAATAAATAAATAAATAGAAATTTCAACACGACGACGGAACACATCGTGGTGTGACGGATTGACCGCTCTCGGAGCGATGGCCCTTTTTTTTTTTTACTTCGATCCATTCAATTTGATGTGTTTATAAGGGGAACAAAACATTTTTTCAGAACGACAAACGCCGAGACGAGACGATAAGTTTATTTTTTTATTAGTATTACTACTATTAATAATTTTTTTTCCTCCACGTGAAGGACACTTCTCCCTCTGGTGAACGAATAACGAGTTCATTAAGCGTGAGCTGCAGCGAGAGCCCCGAGCGCCGAATCTGCCTGAGCTCGCATCATTAGGGCAGCACCGTAATTAAGAGTTGTTAGAAAGCGAATTCTCCAACTGCAGATTAGAAAATTAAACTATTTACTGATTACATATTAATAGAGGACAACAATGGCGCTTGCCATAAGCTTGGAAGGCGACCAAGGAATAAATCTGTGTACTTAATTACTATAAACAATGGTTGCATGGAAATGGAGGGTTTTTTTTTTTTTCTTAGGCGTGCTCCCTTCTGTAATGTGCCTGATATCAGAAGACACTTGACAATTCTTGTTCAATTATCTCCGTTCTCTAATGTGCTGTGAACTGCGCACGGTAAATAAATTAAGCGGCCCAATTACTGCCAAGTCTTCTGGGGAGCGCTGACTTGACGTTAAAAGAAAAAAAGAAAAAGAAAAAAAAAAGAGAGATGCTTGCAAATTCAGTGCATGGTATATAATCAAAAAAAGGGGAGCGCAAGTAAGTCCATGAGAGGAGGGAGAGAGGGAAAAAAATAGAAAGGGAAAAAAATGAGGACGGAGAAAATGGGAGAGAGTTAAAGCGTTTTTTTTAAGCTTGATCCTGTTTATAAAGCTCGTGAATGGCTGAAATGAAATGAATGAATGGATAATGAACAGATGAATGAGAGTAAAAGACCTTGGTTCTCCCAAAAGTGCCACAGTAGAAGTGATCGATTTATTTCACAAAGTTTTTCAGTTTTAACACCATCTCACTCTCTTTCTCTCTCACACACACCATAGTACTTATTAGGAATAAACTAAACATTATATCTGCGTGCACACACACACACACATACACAAACGTTCATCAACCCATGTAGCAAGGAAATGATCCTGCTTGCGTTACAGCTCGAAGCCGGTCTGTTTTGTTTTACTCTCTCGGAAAATGCAACATGCTTTATTTTTTCCCCCCTTTTTTTTTTTTTGGGAAACACCGCACTCGTATTATTTTCCTGCCTCTACTTAGTTTAAAAAGTTTGGACACAAGGTCTTTCCTGGTTTTTATTTCTTTCTACGTTGCAGAACAATCCTGAAGGCATCCAAAAAACACAATAATCTTCCTTTGAACCTTTGAATTAGAAGGTGTGTCCAAACGTTTGACTTTAACTGTATATACAAATGAACTGAATTTTCTATGATGCGAAAACGTTTAACGATGCCTGAGAATCCTGTGCACATTCTCATAGATAAAGGCAACTTTAAAATGCATCTTTAATTTTTTTTTTACCTTGTACGGTGTACGTTTGATGCCTTTGATTAGCTGTTAAAAGTTATAAAAAGTTATTAAATTATTTTTTAATGTAAAAGATATCCGCTAAATAATACCCTACTCACGAGAAGGACAAAATAAAGTTTTGCCAGCATTATTTCTGAGACTGTATATGCGCGGGGTGTAAACGTAGCGTTCACAACGTGAACTCGAACCTAGAACGTAAAAGTTAACTCTATGTCGATCAGTCACGGAATTTCGGTCCATCCATCATATGAACGAGAGAACAGGTTAGCATCTCTTTAGGAACTTTCTCTCTCATGTTGATCTCACTCAGCCTGTTTTGGTCTTGTGTCCTGAGCGGCTAACCGGCTTGGGTTCATATCACATCAGAGTGAAAAAGCCCTTCAGGCTCGCACAATGGCTCCGGTGTCTGTAGACTCGAGCCCAGCCGAGAAAGAGATGGAGGGGAAAGTAGGATTGAGGGAGGATTGAGGGAGGGAGGGAGAGGGAGAGAGAGAGAGAGAGAGAGAGAGAGAGAGAGAGAGAGGGGTGCTGGTGTTGGCAAACGCAAAATGGAGATAGTGCTTGATACGAGAGCAATGCGCCTGAGAAGCGTATAAACCAAGGCATCTTTTTCTTTTCTTTTTTTTTTTCGCTCTCTAACCCTCGTTTCTCCCTCGTGATGGTTTAGTATCAGTAGCTGCATGTCTGGATGCTGTTGTCCAGAATTTAACCGTTCTCTGTTTGCTGAGCTTCACCTTTAGTGGCCAAAACCACCCTGGCCCTTCCATCACACCTTACACACCGCGGATCCTCTTTACATGTGCACGTGTGTTTGACAAACACAGGCAGAGGAGGCACTAGTATGTACTGTATATCTGTGTGCACACGCTATTATTTTTTTTGCTCTTCTCTAAAATTCCTTTTCTGACACACACACTCTCTCTCTCTCTCCTCCTCCCTCTTTCCTTCTCTCCGGTACAGCATATCAATGAAGGCCAGATATTGGATGCGTGTTGCGCTCGGCTGCGCTATCAGTGGCCGTTATCGTTCTCGGTGAAGCTCGGCTTATCGCCGTGGTCCAGAGAGCCGGAGAGCCTTTTCATACCCCCCCCCTCCTCCTCCGTCCCGCTTCAAACGGCCCCCCACTTCCCCCCGAAAAAACTCGGAGAGAGAGCGAGAGAGAGAGAGAGAGAGAGAGAGTCGGGCCGCGCTCAATTCGCCAGACCCTGTTTAGGGCGCAAATTGGGCGCGCTACCTGTGTCCATGAGATAGCGCAGGCGCTTCTCCACACACGAGGCGCGCGTGTCGATCTGCCTCTGCTCACTCTCCAGAGCCACCAGCTCGCCCACCACGTACTGGCTCGTGTCTCTGAACGCCTTCTGAGAGAAAAGGGAGGGGGAGAGAGAAAGAGAGACAGAGAGAGAGAGAGAGAGAGAGAGAGAGGGAGAGAGGTTAATCATCATTGATGTCACATTCTACACAAACAAACACAGAAAAAGAGAGAGAAATTTAAGGAGAAGAAAGACAGAGAGACAGAAATATACAGACTGAAAGAGGGAAATAGAAGAAGAGAAGAGCACCCGAAGGGGAGAGGGAAGAGAAAAAGGAAGAGCGGCTAATCATCACTGAGCGAAGGTCACTTTTACATAAAACCACACATCCCGTTTCTTATTTATGAAACTAAACAGCAAAAGAGGACTGTTTGTTTATTGCGGAGAATTTAAAAAATGTGCTTAAGAGAAGAATTTGTTAGTTTATTGTAAATTGTAATAGCTATACCGCAGTACTGCTCTTCTAAACTCCAACATTACACTCTTTCCATGGTACATTTTTCTCTAGGAGGCAAAATATACATGATTATCTTAATATTCATGCAGGTGAACATTTCCTGCAAATCAAACCAATATGAGGAATGAAAAAATATATATAAAACCTTGTGTTGAACCTACATATTAATCCGCTGTATTTTCTCATTTCACCAGGCGAGCTGTTGGTATTTGTGGTATTTAACTTACCCCAACAATTTAAAGATCTCTCATAAAATCGTTTCACATTTTTCCTCAGAAATCAGAACGGATCTCTAACAGCGGGTTTTGCAACGACGGTGCGAGACCTTTAAAGGATGCGGATACTGAAGCAGCTGATTCAGAACTAAACACAAGTCTTAATAAGTCGTTTAGAGAGACGTGCTCTTGCTACATGCAACATCGATAACCCAACACACCTTTCTGAGACTATGATGTTATTTACAGTAACATGCACCTGAATGGGTGTTTAAATCCTTTGGTACTTTGGTATCTTTAGTTGACTTTTGTCCTTTTTATTCGACAGATTTGTTTTATTTGCATTCATGTTATTAATTCCTATTACAGTAAGGAAGTAATAAACACTCCGGGTCATGCTGTTATAGGAAAATAATAGTAATATAGAATGGCAGACGAGATGGTGTGGCGCACTGCCTTGACCTACAGTCAGGACTGTGTATCGATTATTTTGTGCTTTATTTCTCTGATATTTTGCAGATCTCATTTTATTCGCAGTCCTAAATCATTTCATTTTCAAATTAGTTGTTTGCACATTTGCATGTGCACTCTGGGTCATCTTTTGTATAGTACTTAGGATAGATGTTGTTAATTTATGGGGTCAATTTGGTTTGTCTTAGCTAGTGTCAGAGTTAGCTGTTAATTTATGTTGCTCGTTTCACTGCGTACTGAACTGTATATGGTTGAAATTCAATTCAAATAAAATTTTATTTGTATAGCGCTTTTAACAATTGACGCAAAGCAGCTTTACACAATCAAAAAATGATTTACGTTTGTATGAAATGTGAGTGTGTATAAGGATGTGTATAAATTAAAATGACAATAAAGACCCAATTGACTTGACTTGACTTGTTTATAGGTACATTTAATGTTGTGAAATCAAGTTAGTTACTGTTATCATTATCATCATATTCCTTTGTCTCTTAACATTATAGTTTTACTTCTGACTCCTACAAAGACTCCTGCCACAAATGCTACAGAAGAAATAAACATTTCCTTATAGAAAACTTCATCGATTTGACTCATACAAACCTGTGATTCGTGTTGCAGCCAGAACTACAGTAAGGGCTGCTGTTAAAGACAATTAATCATCTGCTTTCGACCAATCAGATTTGAGAATCTGGCATAAATAATAATAATAATAATAAAAGTGCATAATGCATAACATATACGCATAGGAATTTTATTGGAATTTGTCACTTGTAATATTTGCCTTCCCTATTTAGTTCTCTAATTCAATTCATGCCAACAGACTCGCTCTACACACACTGTGAAGAGGGTCAATGGGCTTGTCAATAGGAAATACACAAGCACACACACACACACGCACAGGGGTAAATTGTAATACAGTGGTAAGGTGGAGCACCGCCTGAGGACTGTCAGCAGGGGACCTGAGAGACATGAACACACCCTCACACACTCTTAAACACACACTCGTGCATGAGTCCTCCTCCCTTCACATTAACTGCTGGACACCGAAATGCTGTCCCAGTCACAAAGTTGATTTTCTTTTAAAAAAAAAAAAAAAAAATTGCTTGCAAACACAAACCTTATCATCTCTCCCTCCGGCCACTCGCGTCCTCCGGTCTGAGACATGACAGAGGACGGAGGGGGGGGGGATATAACAGAAACGAGCGTACATTCATAAATGATGGACATATAGTCAGTGCTGATCCAGTGTATTTTTAATAGGAAAGAAGAGAAAAGGCGATAAAGTGGAGTGAGAGAGGAAGAGGTTATTCCTCCACCCCGCCTTTCCTTTCCTACATCGCATTTTCTTGCCGCTGTCCATCACAGGCTCCTCTCCTGCTGCAGCTCTATCGCTGCATTTCTCCCACGAATCAATTTTACACATGATCAGCGCCCCCGTGCCGCCGTAATTAAGGCTAGAAATTACCATATATATTATATTAATGCAAACATCATTGGGAGGGTAATTCTGGCTGAGCTGGGGTAATGGCCGGGTTCAACACCGATTAACCTCCGCACAGAGAGACGGGTCCAGGCAGGGTCTCGGCACGGCCTCGCTCGCACGCGCGCACACCTCGCTCGCATGTTCTCGCCAAGCCTCTCTCGCTCACGCTTAGCCTCTGATTTTCTCACCCTGCCTCTCGCTTTTTCCTCTGTATCTCCTACACACACGCACAGTTTCTGTTTAGTGCAATAATCAGGGTTTCTTTGCACATAAAAAGACAAAAAAAAGAAATAAAAAATGAAGACAGACATGATTTGACTTTTTCTTTCCCCCCTCCATATTCCTAATTTCAGAAGCATCAGTACCGAGCTCATTTATTCGAGCTCAAGTGAACGTGTCACTCAGGAATTATGCTCAGGATAAGAACTGGAACAAAGACAATCAGGACGCACCTCTTCTTCTGCCGGCTTTCGGGTTTCCACTTCTAAGGAACTGCTCCTGTCCACACCTGCACACTTCAGGTCCTCAGGCACCGACCTCTGCCTCTTCACATCTTTATTAAAAACAAAAAACAAAAGAGACAACGGGATGGATGGATGAAAACAGACAATAGAAAAAACTAAATTAAATAAAAAAGTGTGTAACTTTAACATGGTCGATACAACGTGTAGTAGTATGAAGCACGGACTAAAAGTGAATAATATTAAGATGAAATAAGGTTTAATATTGCGATAAACTACGTTACATTATGCTGCTTCTTTTAAAGGGTATTCTGGGTTTCGTCACTGCACTGAGACGCTCAGGAAGACATACTTCTTCTGCATCTCCTTTTTAAATAACTTTTCGATTAAAAAGTAAGAATTTCCCCAATAGCTCAGAGAGAGTACCTGGACAGGGTGCCAATCCATCACAAGGAAACACATGCGCACACACACGGGAGTACCCGGAAGAAACCCACCAAGCCCGTGAGATTAGACTGCACGTTCTTTTAGGTTGTTTATTTGTACTGTACAGTTACACAAATCTAAAAATCTAAAAGGTACAAAAAGCATTTGAAAGTTTTTTTTTAACTTCTTACTCCTGACTTAGCAGGGTGTCTAAACTTTTGCACTAATCATTAAAAAAATAAACATTAAGTCACTGGTATAAATGTACCGTATGTGCTCGTATTTTGTGCATTTAAACAGACATTTTAGTCGACACTAAATTAAAAGATTACAGCTATTCCTATAAATATACAGTGTGCATGAAATCCCACAATGCACTGCAACTGGTTAGTGCCTGAGTGTCTCACACACAGACGTACTTGGTGTGGGTGAGGTTAGCTAGGATTAATTTGTTACACAGGGAATATTTTACATGCGAGATGTCGTGTGTGTGTGTGGGGGCGGAGTCTTACCCGGCCTGCCCTCCACGTATTGGCTGAAAGATTTGAGCTGCGTCTTGCGCACGGCCGATTCCTTGCTGAAGATGACGGGGCTGCGGAGACGCTCCGTCGCCCTGCGCAGACGCTCGGCCTTCAGCTCCTCGCTGTTATTCTGCAGAGAGAGAGAGAGAGAGAGAGAGAGAGAGAGAGAGAGAAGTGAGAAATGAAAGAATGAAGGGTAAGCAAAAGGCGAAAAACATCACTTAACTTGTGAGGACAAACTCATTTAAATAAGCATTAAAGCAGTAACAAAAAGAGAGAAGAAAGAAAGAGTGGGTTAACGTTAAATCAAAGGACAAATTAGGACAAAAAAAAAAAAAACACAACAAAAAACGTTTAATTATGAAACGCTGAGGAACGCTTTAAAAAATATTCCTGTTTCTCAGGCAGTCCACATTAACTCGCAGCCGCAGAAAGGAAGAAGGCAATTAAGTCGACTTTTGGCAAAACCCACAACCAGAAAATATATTCAGATTATGCAAATCGAACATGCCATTGTTTTGGAGCCGCGTCCCTATCAAGCGCGTTATTATTACAGCTCGGGCCCAACACGGCAAGCAGACTGGAAAGCGAAACAGCGGCTGCTTGTTTTTTTTCTTTTTTTTTTTCTTCCCCTCTTCCAGAATAACATTTGCTGACGTCAATTAGAAAAAGGAAACGTCTAATAAAGTTCGCAATTAGTGAACACGTTCCACTGCTTGAGAGCGAGAGGGGAGAAACATCGTTAGCGCGCTGCACTAGCTCACTGGGGTGTGCAGGAGAATCTGACTCGCTAATAAAGACGATCACAGGCGCGTAGACACACTCAGGAAGACTTTCGTCTGTTTATTCCTAAATAATGACTTTACAAAACACTGCAGTAATTAGCTTCCCTCTGCCAGAGCTGCCATCAGCAGTGACACGGCTGTTTAGACAATCGAATCAAACACTTCAGCCTTGAGTTAAATATCGGCCGATGAGATCGACCACCAGACGCTCAGCCACACGTGTCGGCCTCGGGTATTTTTGCTGAGAGGGACAAAAAAACAAAAAAACAACGCAAGTTCGTTTCTCATAACTTTTAACAAATGACTTGTGTTGCATGCAAATTTCAAACTTGTATATTAAAAGATAAGACCAGACAACACTGACACGCACAATTTCCCCGATTTTTAAGAGAATTTATTTAAAATGAGACCACTTAGCCGAAACTTTTTAGTTTTAAAATCTCAAATGTTGTACTGTACTGTAGCTATAAAGCATAAAATACAGCTTACAGGTGCCAGGTTAGCTTTGTACAAGTCTGTGAGCTGTGAAATTACTTCAGATTTAACTTTTGTTTACATGATACACTTCCTGGCAGCAAAAAGTCTCACAAAAAAAAGTTTGACTGGCATCAAGCAATGAAAACATTAAAATGATTAGAATTGGGTTAAGAATCGTCCAAAGCTTTATTGAAACCTCAAGAGATGGTAAAGAAGCGTGACTTAAACACCTGGTGAAGTTGCATGATTTAAAAACTCATCAGTAGAAATCAGCTATATTTAATAATAAAAGTAAGAGTATTTCCACACACACACACACACACACACACACGTGGTGAGAACTCACAGGATTGGGACTCAATAGCTGTGTGTCTTTAAGAAAACCACTTGTTAATGCTGGAATTTGCTAGAAATAAAAAAAATTACACTTTGGGGCGATGAAAAAATGGTGGTCAGGTGGTCTGATGAGTCCAGATTGAGCCGATTCCAGAGCGATGGGCGTGTCAAGGTAAGGAGGGAAGCGCATGAAGTGATGCACCCCTCATGCATAGTGTCCACTGTACAAGCCTCTGGAGGCTGTGTTATGATCTGGGGTTGCTTCAGTTGCTCAGGTCTATACTCAGCAACATCATGTGGCAATAAAATGAAGTCAGCTGACGACCTGAACGTACTGAATGACCAGGTTATCACATCTATGGAGTTTTTTTCACCCTTGATGACACCAGGATTCCAGGATTGTGACAGAGTGGTTCTGAGAGAATGAGGAATAATTTTCAGACATGAACTGGAAACCACATTGTGTGCTGTAATCAAAGTTAAAGGGGGTCAAATATTAATTCATATTAAATTGTGCAACTCATTTTTTTTGGCCAGGCAGTGCATTTGATACTGTACAACACTTATATGTATAAAAAAACTTTAAACTCGAATCACAATATTCTTGTTCATTACTAATTTGAATAAATATCAGGGGTGTGTGGGGGTAAGTTTGGAAATGCAGCTGTAGGTCAGAAGTTGTTATTTGTAACTGCTTTTTAAATTCGGATATTATTACTGAACAAGCCAGTGTCACTTGTGATGATGAAATTATGTAAACATTATGATCGCTAAAATGTTCTTTTTGATGATGAAGGGTTGTGTGTGTGCTTCTCCATCCTCATATACTTAGTTCTTCTCCTGGTGTGTCTCCTAATGGTATGTATATGTGATAAAGATTATTCAGTATTTGTGACTTTACAAACTCACAACTGTCCTCTTTCTGCTTTAAGATCTACGTCATAATTTTCTCTTAACAAATCTCCACCTAGATTTCCTTTTCTCCTTTTTTAATTGTAAATCCAGCTCGAGTGCAAGAGAGGCTCTATATAAACAAAGAGAATTTACGCAGTGTGTGTGCGTCTCTAGAGACAGTCCGCCACAGAGCCCTTTAACCTGCCATAATTCTCCTCATGTTAATGTCTTAAGAAAACAAACGGGCTTCGATTCTTAAAAAGCCTTGCTAGTCTCATTCTCTCCCCGAGGACCCTAAGACCCTCTACCACCCCCAGTCTCAACACCTGCCCCCTGTGCCCCTTTGGCACCCCTGGTCGGGACAGATAGAAGGGGGTATCCCCTAGCTGAGATCTAACCCCTTGTTTATATGTTATCTCCGTGATCATCATTGTGCTGGGTGTTATTGAGGTAGAAGTGTGTGTGTGTGTGTGTGATGCGTGACTAATGTTGCGCTCGACTGCACGCCGCAGACAGTTATCAGTCAGCGCCAAGGCCTACGCATACGCACAATCATTAATGAGAGGCGACTGGGACAACCAGAGGTGTGTGTGAGAGAAAAAGTGAGAGGGTGTAAGGTTGAGAGAGAGAGAGAGAGAGAGAGAGGAAGAGAGAGAGAGAATGGTGTGTGTGTGTGTTTAAACGCTGTCCCAACAGCTCTAGTCCTGAAGGAGTTGTGAATGTGGAGATTTCTCCTGGGAGTGGAGCAGTTTATCCTTCTTTTGTGTGGGGAAAAAAAAGAGGAAATGCATCAGTACTGATTTATGATGAGAGAGAGAGATTCATTTGAATAGTTTTTTTGTAACAGAAAAATTAAGAACTGTTAGAAGAGAGGAGAACTAAGTTTTTAGAAAAAACTTATGGTCTTGTGTTTAACAGAAATAATATAAGGAAAAATATATTTGATTTGTTTAACACACTGGTGTTTTATTAAAAGGTGAAGGTTTTAACCCTAAAAACCTTCTGATAAACTGCAGATAACAAAATAGATACAGTAGGTTCTATTACTTCTCTTACTGCAGTAAGTCGGGCAGGTTACAGTACAGTGTCTGGGACTGCAGTAAGTCGGGCAGGTTACAGTACAGTGTCTGGGACTGCAGTAAATCGGGCAGGTTACAGTACAGTGTCTGGACCTGGAGTAAATCGGGCAGGTTACAGTACAGTGTCTGGGACTGGAGTAAATCGGGCAGGTTACAGTACAGTGTCTGGG
>JAQQZT010000005.1:4707362-4723243 GCA_030068275.1 Clarias platycephalus | reverse complement strand
CACACACACACACACACACACACACACACACACACACACACACACACACACACACACACACACACACACAGGTACAGCTGGTGTGTGTCAGGGGCAGGCTCAGAGTGTTCATGTGTTTTTCTCTTTAAACATGATGCAACAAAACAGGAGAAATCAACAAACACCAAAACCATTTTAATCAGGTGAAACAGTTACACCGAAGCGAGGCTTGACTGACAGCTCTACCAGCCAATCACAGCACAACAGCATGACGAAAAGGGCAGGAGTAAGTGACGTGTCATTCACACGTGGACACAGTAGGTCACATCGTCCGCTTATATCCTACTCAGGGAATAATCGTCTAAACTAAACTCCTTCGCCCTCCAGAGGGATGTCATGAGTCATATTAGTCACATGATCCCAAGCAAACTTTCAGCACATTTTTTACTTTCAGGTTTGAAGGGAAAAAAAAAAACAAAAAAAAACAAAAGGCTTTTCCTGCTATTTATCTACAAACATCTGTAGAATACACTTATAGTGAGTTTCAGTCAATACAACAGATGCTGACGTCTGCTCCTTCTAATAACTATCTCTTATAAATCATACAACTGGAACTTTTTAAACAAAAAGAAAGCTATGAAATATAAACATACATTTAAAAAAAACATCTGACCTTGCTGTGACCTTAACCGGACTAATTTGTAAAAACATTTCATCAGCATGTCTCAATAATAATTTCCTGAAACTGTACAAATTATTTAGCCGCTCGCTCTTCAGATGTCCAACTAAGAAGAGATATTTCAGGGTTGTGGAAAAGGATGACGTTTAATCGAACAGAGACGACACGGTGCGTCCACAACTGTTGGAGAAAACAAACGGTACTCCGGAAAAGTCTAATCGGTCCTCAACCGGGAAAAAATATATACACGTATATTATGGGTTCTAGATAAAGTTCAGGTTTAAAATTATTTTGAAAGAGACAGAATATAAGAGAGAAGGATAGAGAGGAACAAGAGGGGAGGGAGGGATAAAAGGAGAGAGAGGGGGAAGACAGAAAGAGGGAGGGATGGAGGGGCGGAGGGGAAAGTGAGAGAAGGAGGAGAAAGATGGGAGAGAGTGAGAGATGGAAAAATGGAGGATATTTGTAAAATTACATTATAGTCGGTAATGTAGCTGAAATCATTATATCATTACATCACAGTGTTTATCAGTTCATACACGTTCACATCTCATACAAACTCATGAAATAATTATTTTGATTGTCTAAAGCTGTCAATTGTTAAAAGCGCTATACAAATAAAATTGAATTGAATTGTTTACTCTAGGGTTTTTGTGTGTGTGAGATTCTATGAAAAAGGTCAGGTTTAAAAAGACTTTGGATGTGAGACTGAAAAGGAAAATGAGCGAGCAAGAGATCGACAGACAGACAGAAGGAGAGAAATGTTATGTTGCAGTGTGTCTCTTACATGAGGTCCGGTCTGAAGTGGTGGAGCAGGGCGCAGAAGGCCAGGCCGTTCCTCCAGGACGTGGTGAAGTTGGTGATCTTGACTCCACGGTAGTTCTTGGTCACCTCGCGGCACCAAACCAGCAGCGACTGACTGGCGTTCGGCCTCCCTCCCAGGATGGGACTGGGCACCGGGCTGGCCTACACATACACAAATACACACATGGAGATAGAGATTACGAAACAACAAACAACAACAATAACAGTATACACACACATGTAAACACACACCTCACTGTTATGTTTAAAACAAAAGCTGAGAGAAATCTCGCTTAAAACCCAGTGACTCCGGCACACGTTTCATCTTACTGATCGTCCCTGTGTTAATAGAAACCTCATATTTATCACTTAAACAAATCCCAACACACACAAACACACACACCACATATCACATTAGTATCTGGACCCTCTCTCTCTCTCTCCAATTAGCTCAATAAGCTCTGCTTGTCCTCTTATCCAAATAAAATGCATACACACATATACATACAAACACACACACACACACACACTTTACCGATGCTCTCCTTAATGAAATCACAAGGTTTGCCCATGTTTAACGTAAACAGACTATTAATTAATGCTGCTGTGTTTGCAGTCGTATCAGCTCGGCGGTCAGGACGGGAATCCTGTGGAAAAACACGATTGACAAAACCCTGAAAAATCCCAAATCAGAGAACTCAGCAAGAGCGGCCTCACTCCGACCTAATCGTGTTACACAGGCATGAAGTGAGTGAGTGCGTGTGAGAGTGTTGGTGTGTGTGTGTGTGAGAGTGTGTGTGTGTGCAGGACCCGGGCTGGCCTGGCAATCACACACTGACACACACGTGAAATCCTGCAACCTGGAGACAAAACTCTGAACCACATTCACAGTCTAACTCAGAAACATGGACAACACTTCCTTCAGTGTGTGTGTGTGTGTGTGTGTGTGTGTGTGTGTGTGTGTGTGTAATGACAGACTGTTGGGGTTCCTAAGACGGATGCTACGCATCAACTCCAGTGTTTTAAGTGTGTACTGCAGATGAAGAACGCCCCCCTTTGGACAGGATGTGCTACTGCAGGAACACAAACACGCACACAGGATGGAGGAGGAGAAGAAAAAGAAGAAGGAGAAAAACAAAAACAAAAAAACAAACAACAACCATGAACACACTGACGCAGGTCTGCAAGATCGACGCTTGGAAAAATGTTTGTTTTCAAGCGGGTTCGAGATTTCGTTCCAGTTCCCCCGAGAGGAGCGTCGTAGACATCACGAGGAACAGAAATCTGTCCCTGTCTCTCAGTGTCTGCCCGTCTTTATGAGTGTCTGTGTGTCTATCCCCTGAGCTCTCTCACTTGACTTGCCCTTTCCACCATTAGCGTTTCAAGTCTGTGACTCACTCACACACACACACGTACAAAAGATACACAGTGACAACAAAACACTCGGGTATAGACAAGAGAGAAGACACAAAATCCCTCATAAAAATGTTTTCACCAAATTTACTCAGTCAAGTTTAATAAATTGAAGAAGAAAAAAAAAAAACTGGTACAAAATTGTTTTCCAGGAGCGAGGAGGAAACGAGCAACTGAGAGGCTCAACATGAGAGTAATTAATAAATGCAGCATTGTTTAACCAAACACACACACACACACACACACTCCTGAGCCAGCTACCTGAGGCTTGTCTGATGCTTTAAGCCATGTTGTTGAAAGTACGTCTTTAATTCTGTGGCGGTAATTATCCACCGTTTCAGGACAGGTGCTATTAAAGCAATTAAGAAGCGACAGGAGTTTTAGCAGTGGCGGCACCAGGGCTAGCGCGCACACACACACACAGCTCATGCCTGCGCCTCAGGTGAAGTTCTGAATTACTTTGTTTTTGCCAGCTTTTGTGAATGACACTCACTTTTTTTTTCTTTTTTTTTGCTGCGATCGAGACGCCACGTTTTGACGCCTGAACCTACACGAGACGTCTCCGCGCTATAAGCTAATCTGCACCGGGTATTTTAGATGATCCCTTCTACACGCGTTTCACATAACATCCCTTATATGGAGTGGAAAACAACTTGTGGTTAATTTTCAATTAAACAAATAGAATCACACACAAATACGACATTTCGTAGTCCAACAACATCCGAACAGCCGATTCTCGCCGAAATCATCTTAAATCTTAACAACATGTGTAAAAATTTATCAAGTTTAATAAATAAATATTTTAATTTGGTTAAAAACAAACTAAGTTTGATAAATAAATCTTTTATTTTTCAACATGACGCCTATTTAATTTCGTTTGCCCAGAACATGCCGCTACTCAGATATTTATATTACAAATGATGTCAAATGTTTTGGGACACCCTGTATATTACACACAAATATACACTTCCTCTAAGTGCTTAAAAAGAGTTTAGATTGAGTTTAATGGTCTTATTTAGAGAATTGAAAACGTGAGATCTTGCACATTCTCCATACAGTACATTTCCTGTAATCATCTCGGACTGTTAAACATGTCTAAGACAACAAAACAATCAGTGTGTGTCGAGTAAACACATCACCGTAGATTTTGTCCAAAATTGACATGCGCACAACCTGTGTGTGACATTCAGGTGGTGACTTGCTTAAACACTTACCGTCTACTCCATTAAGCTGACCAACACCGTGTGGCAGCCGAACGAGAGAACATACTGTAGCATACGTCATTCAAATATAACATGCTGAAGTTATTTATTTACCTACAGTATTGTGCAAAAGTCTCGATCCCCTTCATTTCTCCATATTGAATTGAGAAATGCAAATAAATGTTTATGTAACAACCTGAGCAGCGACCTCATTTCCCCTCTCGTCTGATCCAAATACCCCAGCATTCAGCATCAGCAGTATAAACTAATCACCGGCCTGATCATCTGTCATCGTTATCTGCACCTGTTTCTCGCTGGTTTTTATGTTTTAAATGATTCATAAGTGGCTTAACAAACAAAAAAACATTTCTCTGAAACTGTTCAGGTACAGGGGACAGGACTGAAAATGAGAGACAAAAACCTAGAGCAAAAAACACACACAATCTTTTGCAAAATTGGGTGTACAAGAGGCATCTGTAAAGATAGTTTTAAAACCACCGTAGCGAATAATTCTTGGATAAAACCATGAAACAACATCTAATGCAAAAATCTGTATAAAACAAAATCGTCAAACATTTCCAAGATAATCTAAAATAGAGAATTTTCCACCGTTTTTTGCCAACCTGTTACCACAACATTTTGACAAAACTTTAAAAAGCTTCGAATGTTTTCCCGAAAACAAATATAAAGGGCGAAATTTCAGGCTCCGTACATACTTATCAAACGACTCAGTGTCTCGCCCCGGGCGACAGAGGTGAAGGGGAGAGAAAAAGAGAGAGAAAGATAAAAAATAAAAAGGAAAATCTTGCCAGTGTTCTAATGCTAGAGGCGAGGATTAGCGTCCTGCCTAGCAAACATCATACAGCCTATTAGAATAAAAACCATATTCATCAACAGGCAGGGCACAATAGCCGGTCGAAACGAGATGCGGCGAGCCAAAAATAAAAGCAGACGAAAGGAGAAAGTCATCGGTGTGTCAACAACGTACGCGTGCGTGCGTGAAAACAATTGTGCAGGGAGGACAACCTTAATCTCAATGATGGACAGTTACAGTTAAAAAGGCAGGATGTTTCTCCTTTCACACACTCGCAATATGATGATTCTACAACAACTGCTTCATTCTCCTATAATTATTTGTTTAGTCGTGTCAGTACGTTATGTGTAACGTCTTTCTGATCAGACTGGAATCCTTCACGCGCTGAATGAGTAACATTACATCTGAGCCTCTTTCCCTGTGTAAAAGTTGTAATCCCTTCACATGACTAAAGGCGTACACGTGCACCGAGCTGAAAGATGCAACAAAAACAACCCCGGAACGTTTCACAAACACGTTGGCTGCATACAGACTGAAAGGAAAGAGCTTTTGCGTATCAAGGATAAAGAAGGAACTAAAATAGGAAGCTGCTGCTGCTGTTGTTTTTTTTCCTTCCCTTTCCCTGCAGGTTATACATTACGTACGAAACATTACAGGCGCTAATTTACACACGTCCGTCTCCTCGGCTTAAAAGCGGTTTCTCAGAGCTTTCGGGCTGAGCGAGAAAATCTCACTGGCGAGGTGATGATGGGAATAGATCATAGGTGTAAAACTCAGATCAGGTCAGAATGTTTGCGAGGGAGTCGACGGGCATTTGAGAATCGCAACTGATTTAAGTCGAATGTTAAATAAAAACTTTTTTTTTTTTATGCTTTCAAGCTGAGTAAAATATATGTTTGGGGTGGGGGGGGATTAAAAATTCCATACATCATGATACAAAACCATACAGATTTGTTTTTTTTTGCAATTATGATAACAGGACCTAAGTCTTGTGGACCTGAAGCATTACATTCAACAAAACAGTGTAAAATATAACAGCGCTGACATACAGCACAAACATAACTCTTAAAACATGGCGTTATCTTTGTGTCTTTTGTTTTTCTTTTCACCTAAATCGAGGAACACAGCACAGACATTATGCAGTCATATGTTGTTGTCACAGAATTTTTTATTGCATCTTATTGAAATTGTATCTTATTGTAAACACCAGGGATGGGAATCACCAGGCATCGTCCGATACGATATTATCACGATACACAGGTGCCGATTTGTTTGGTATTGCGTTTTTAAAAAAAAATTTTTTAAAGAAGAATGATTTTATAAATAGCACAATCCGATGTAATTTTTTTCTGATTTTGCTACAATTCTAAACAAAAATAGCAAATTTATTTGCTCCCATCACACAGGATGCTGTGCTGCCTGCCAGAGTGTGAATAATGTACCGTTTACCCACCTGTAGGATTATAGAGGAACTGCAGTGTTTTACTATTTAACATGCAAAGACCAGCTATAACCTGGTGCTCCATCACTACCCCGCCTTTTCTTTTTTTTTTTTCCAACTTACAGGCTTAAAGGTATAGCCTTCCCTGATATAATCGCTGCAACTAGGAACTCCTTATAAAAATGCTGAACAACACATCAAAGAGAATTTCACCGTATCAACAATTAGATGTCCCAGATAAGATAAGTCCAGTCTCTGCGCATGTTCCCATATAGATGATAAAACCTTTATAGCAACTGTACCTGAACCTATTGCCATCAACATAATGAATAAAGTTTAATGAGAATTTGTTGGTAAGTTTCAGGACCTAGATGTACTGAATAATAATACTAAGAAATAAATGTTAGCACGGTATAAAACTCTTCCTAGATTAGCTTTTGTTTGGACTTGGAGAGATTCTTCAAACAGGAACGTGACTTTACGAAACGCTCTGCTGTACAAAAGCAGCATCAGATTTATTTACCGGTCGATGTTTAAATTTCAGTTAGTTAGTTGCAGTAGGACATCTGACTGAACAGCACCAAATCGATGGTCCATGTGTAGCCATGTTTGTTCTCTCTCTCTCCCCTTCCCTCCCTCCCTCTCTCTCTCTCTCTCTCTACCGACACCCCACCTCCAGCTGGTTCTGCTTCACTCAAGCTCTCAATTATTTAATTGCACCTTTAATCTAAAGACTAATTTGTCTAATCTGCACCCGCGTGTCCATCCTCTCTTAATGTTTCAAGTTACTTTGGCCATGAAATTGCACAAACCGCCCTTCCAATTTCCACACCGTTCCAATCAAAAAGTCCAATTATGGAAATAAGAGCTGGAGTGGAACATTAAGAGGGAGACAAAAAAAAAAAAAAAAAAAAAAAAAAAAAAGGTACAGGAGTCTAAACGCAGCCGTGTGTACAGCACAGGCACATTAACATACGGTGGAAAATATCACAGCGGCGTAATCGCAATACGCATGCTTTGAAAGGAGCAAAAAAAAAAAATCCTCCAACAAGCTGCTCAGAAACTGGAATCACGTGCTCCGTCAGTGTTCTACCCACAGTCGAACATCCATATCGAACTGATTAAAGCTCGGAGCGAACCGCAGAGATGTTCAATCGCATCCAGACAGAGAACGAGAGATTTAAAAATATACATAGAGACAGAAATAAAGACGGATAATAATGAATTCAGAAAGAATGCCATAAACGTATTTTTAAAAATGCTGGTAAAGACAACAAGGTCACTTGGCATGGCTGAAGATGGCTGATTTATTTAGAAATTAAGTTAGCTTTAATTAATTACTACTAACACACAGTCCTGATATACCTTTTTGTCATGATCATAAGTTCAAACATGCCTGACTAAATATTACAGATAAAAACAGCTTATATTCAGGCTACCAGCTTGTCACAGTGTGGTACAATTTTAAAAATGGGTGGGATTAGTTTAAAAAGAAGTGGCAAGTGTCTGCAAGAACAGCGAGGATTGAGCAAGATTGTCTGGAAGGAATTCAAGAACATTTTTGAGAGTGCAGGAATGGTTAAGAGATTGAGATGTGGGAGGCGGAATCGATTAAGCTACGTACCTCAATATCTCAAAATATATATATTTTTTATTTATGAAATTTGTATTCGAAGCGGTAAAAAGTTGCAGTTCCTCGATGATCCAATAGGTGGTGTGTGCCAAACTATTCACACAGCACAGCACCCTGTGTGGTAGGAATCCATTATTTGGCAAGTTTGTTTAGAATTGTGACAAGATTTGAAGAAACATTGATTCATGATTTTTATAAAATTGTGACGCATACAGAATCACAATACAAAGCAGGTATCGTGATAATATCGTACAGGGAGGGTCCCTGGTGATTCCCATCCCTATTAAGAGCATTGCATGGATGGGACGGGTGGGACAAAATTAAAAACCTGTAAGAGCAGGCAAGTTCTGTAAGTCTGGAGGGACGGGCCAACAGTGTCTCCAAAGAGACTGGTCAAGGGAGATGGAATCAGCAAGCGTGATTGGTCAAGGGTATCTGTGAAAGTTGGTGTATTGGTCAAGAGTGACAGAGTGCAAGCAAGGTTGGTCAAGAGCGTCTATGAGCATACTGTAAAACAAACCGAATAACTTTCTAAGAGAGTAGGTTGGATTGGTCAAAATTGTCTGCAAAAGCAGGGGAGACTTGGACAAGAGGGATGTGACAGCAGGCAGCATTGGTACAATTTGTTGAATGAGATCAACATGTCAACGGTGTCTACAAAAGTGGCCAGGATTGGAGAAGGCTGTCTATGAGAGGGGGCAGGATTATTGGTCAGTAGTGTCTGTAAAGTCAGGTGAGACTGGGTGTCAATAAAACAAGGTGGGATTGGTCAAGGGTGCCTGCCAAAGTGGCCACGATTTGTTAAGGTTGTCTGGGGGGATTGTACAGTGGTGTCTGTAAGGGCAGGTGCTAAAAGATGTTAATAAAACGGGGGTGTGATTGTTCAAGGGTGTCTGTAAGGGCAGGTAAAAATGGTAAAGGGTGGAATTGGTTAAAGTCGTCTGCCAAAGTTGTTGTGTTGCCAATGGTGTCTCTATGACCAGATGGGATTGGTAAGGGGTGTCCATGAGAGAAGGCAGAATTGGTCAATGGTGTCCATGAGAAGAGGCAGGATTGGTCAATGGTGTCTCTAAGACCAGATGGGATTGGTAAGGGGTGTCCATGAGAGGAGGCAGGATTGGTCAATGGTGTCTCTAAGAGCAGATGGAATTGGTAAGGGGTGTCCATGAGAGGAGGCAGGATTGGTCAATGGTGTCTTTAAGAGTAGATGGAATTGGTAAGGGGTGTCCATGAGAGGAGGCAGGATTGGTCAATGGTGTCCATGAGAGGAGGCAGGATTGGTCAATGGTGTCTCTAAGAGCAAATGGGATTGGTAAGGGGTGTCCATGAGAGGAGGCAGGATTGGTCAATGGTGTCTCTAAGAGCAGATGGAATTGGTAAGGGGTGTCTAAGAGAAGAGGCAGGATTGGTCAATGGTGTCTCTAAGACCAGATGGAATTTGTAAGGGGTGTCCATGAGAGGAGACAGGATTGGTCAATGGTGTTGATGGGATCAAGCTAATCAAACTTTATGCAAGAGTAAACAGAATCATCCAAGAGTATGATGAGTAGACGTCCACTTTTGGAAAAAGTTACAAGACTGATCAAATGTTCTGCATGGGGAAAAAAAAGGGAAAACTGGTCAAATCTGCCTTTGAGAGTGAGGCAGACTGGGTAAACTTTCTGAAAGATGTAGAGTGGATAGCATTTCTTTGGGAGCAAGCAAAAGTGTTTTTTCACCGTTTATCAAAAACAATTCCTTAATTTAAATAGCTACAAAAATATGTCAAGAATGTCCTTCAATTGCAATAAAACTACAGTTCACCTACGTACATCTTAAAATTCCTTAAACACACTTTGTACTCAGGAGGGCAGAAGTTCCAACTCTTGTGCTGGAGATGAATATTGTGTTTCTAAAGTTCCCAGTACAGAAAACAGGGCTGAGGAATTTGAATCGCTTGTTTTACATACTTAAAAAATCCACCATAAAAAAAAAACCCCAAAGGAAAGCATAGCTCGGTGGTGTTCATAGCATCCTGGCCGTCATCTGTCTGACATGCTGTAAGCTTCTGCTGTAGAGAGAGTGAGTGGGAGAAAACAAAGCACGGCCCAAAAATCGTTATGGGCTTGGCTGACAGAAACACACAAACCCTCATCGTGTTAGAGAAAAGCCCCGCAAAGCTCATCCTGTAATTCAGTCCTAACTACGAGTCCATCCGTAAGCTTCGAAATCAGCAGGAATCCACATCAGCCAAAAGCTACATCACATGGAAATAAACCAGCACATTCGTTAACACTGTTTAAATTAGCACAGGCATGTAAATGTGAACCAGCGACTTGCTCGGATCCCTTGAGCGGATACAGGAACATGAGGGATTATTACAGTCGGACACATTTCCGGCCGGTATAATAAGGTGAGGGGAAGCACTTGGGCCTGGTGTGGCTTTAAGAAGGGAACAAGAATGTTTATTCTTGATCCCATAGCAATCAAAACTTAATCTGTTTAAAACAAACAAACAAAGCAGGAGATTAACAATCAGTCCTGATAATAAACACACTTAATGACCATGGACCTAGTGAAAAAGTCACTGTGTGTGTATGTGTGTGTGTGTGTGAGAGAGAATATCTTGGTAGATGGAAAATATGAAATAAAAATGCAATTAGAACAAGAAAAGTAGAAAAAAGAAAGAAAAAGCAATAAAGGATGTAGGAAACAGAAAGAAAGAGGAAAAAAAGAGCGCAAACACAAGCGTAAGGAACAAAGAGAGACAAACCAGCAAAAAAGAAGACGAGGGAAAGAGAAAGAGATGGACACAGGATAGTTAACATGTAAAATAACAAAATAAATAAAATCCTAATGTGAGAGAGAGAGAGAGAGAGAGAGAGAGAGAGAGAGAGAGAGAATGATGGTGTGATAAGAGCATAAAAAAAGAAAAAGGTAAAAAGTAAGAGAAACACGAGGAGAGATTGTAAACCAATGCAATAAGAAAGAGAAAGGTGGAAATGGAGATTAAAGGAGAGTGGGATGAAGAGAGAAGACGATACACAGGCGAGAGATGGAGAGATGTTAAGGAAAGGTGTGTGTGCGCGCGTCTCCAGTCACTGTCGGATTGCTGTCCGAGGCGGCCTGGATTCATTAACAGATCAGACGTCTGATAAGTGGAAGCAATTAAAATGAAAATAATTACAAAGTCACCCTTTTTAATGTGTGTGTTGTGTTGTGTGTGCTGTGGTCTGATCAAAAAGTGGCCCTCGTCAATAGAATGGTCAAGGAGTGTGAAATCACGATCAATCAAGACAAGACGTCGCATAATCCTGAGAATAAAAGTAAAGGAGGCAGGGAGACACACTCTGACTGGTAAGTAGACAAACCCACGGCCGAACACACAGGGCTGTAAGAGCTGCAAGAAAGTGTGTATTATAGACACAACACGGATATTTACACAACACACACTACACAATCAGGTGACGATCATTTCTGAGATCTATTCCCATACAAACACTAGAACATTACCTGCATGTGTATGAAGAAAACAGAGGAGTAATCACATCTCTAAATGCATCTCTACGGGATTTACGGGTTTTTATTGATACCCTTAGTGAGAATGTGTTTTTAAAAATACACACACACACACACAGTATAAAAGGTCAAGAAGTGTGGAGAGCAAAAACACTCGAAGCACTTAAATACGTGCGATGGTGAAGGTCAGATACTCAGCAGTGACGGAGATCGTCTGAGTGACTTCTGAGAGAGGTGGTTGACATTAATGAGGGAAACGGAGAAGTGTTTTTAAAAAAAAAAAAAACTTGAACTGAAGGATGCACCACTCACACAGACTCTCAAAGATGCAAGACTCACAAAGCAGAAAATAACAATTAACAGCATTTAAACATTCACAAGTAACAAGTAGCAAGTATGTACGGTTTTAATATACTACAACACTCCGACTCGGTCTGAGATGGGGCCGTGTGATACGACAGTCATCTTCTGATCTTTCTAAAAACAAATATATGTAACACTAAGTGTGTCCACAACGTCGTTCAGGTGGAATTTGTCACATCCAAAATTAAGTAGATTTCAATTGCACACTCATACTGTAAGTGCGTATTTAAAAAATGTATAGTGAATTTTGAGATGAACGAATTAAATGTATAATTAATAATATTATATTTTTATGATATATGGTCGTTTTCCATTTAAATTTCAAAGTAGTATATCTGCTCTTCCCGTGTTCTGATTGCGATGAAACAAAGTCTGCATGATGCCTCGAACTCGACCCGATATGCCTGTGCAAACCCCATTAAAATGCATTCAGGAGTTTTTACATGATGCGTGCACAAACAGACAGACAAAAATTCCAAAAGCCATCTTGATGTGTTCCATCACTCATTTGAAAAAAAAAAAATTATTTGGCGAAACGCAAGATATCTTCAAACACACTAACTTTACAGTTTCATTATATGTATGGATTACACACTGATTTAATTAGTGTTTATAATTTTGCAGATACTGTTTATGTTTTAAACATGTATACAGTGGTTCTCAAAAAATATAATAACATTAAAAAAAAGTTATTTTCTTAAAATCTACACAAAGTGGAATATTTCAACGCTTAATGTTTAAATTTCGAAGATTAGGGCTTAAAGCTAAAAATAAATAAATAAATAAATAAATAAATAAATAAATCCGGTATCTCAAAATAATAGTACTTTATTAATTCCAAGTTTGAGTAAACTATTCATACCTATTCATTATTAATAAACTATACTATTCATACTGTATAAATACTTGTGTGCCTCTCAGTCTACTTGAGTACAATACATGGGGAAGATGCTGACTCGACAGTTGTCCAGAAGATGATCATCAACACAACGAGAGTAAGCCAGAGAAGCTGCTATATTGAAGAATATTCACGGAAAGTTGGAAGGGAAGTGCTGTAGGAAAAGGTGTGTAGGCAACAAGTATGACCTTACAAAGGTGGTCAAGCAAAGCCAATTCAAGACCTTAGGAGAGCTTCACAAGGAGTGGAGTGGAGTAAGGGCAGGTGCGGGGGAGTCATCCATCAAGCGCCACCGCATGTAGAGATCTTAAGTACGCGACTTCGGCTACAACGGTTGCGTTCCGAGTATCAAGCCACTCAAGAACTTTATATGGGTGAGGTAAAAAAAGAACTGGATCGTTGCTCATTGGTCCAAAGTCCTCTTTTTAGATCAAAGGACATTTTGCATTTTATTTATAATCAAGGTCACAGAGTCTAGAGGAAATGTGGAGAGGCTCTGAATCCAAATTTCTTCAAGTTCAACGTCAAGTTTCCACAGTGATGATTTGGGGTGCCGTGTCAACTACTGGTGCTGGTCCACTGTGTCCAAAGTCAGCACAGGCATCTACCAGGGGATTTTAGAGCATTTCATGTATCCGTCTGCAGACAAGCTTTATGGAGATGCTGATTACCTTTTCCAGTAGGACTTGGCACCTGCCCACAGTGTCAAAACTACCACTAACTGGTTTGTTGACCGCGATGTTACTGTGCTTGGCCAGCCATCTCGCCTGACCTGAACCCATGGAGAATATTTTATCAAGAGGAAAAGGAAACGATACAGGTGAGCTAAAGGCTGCTATTAAAGCAACCTGGTCTTCAATAATGCCTCACCAGTGCCACAGGTTGCCTCATTGATGCAGTAATTTGTAATAAATGAGCCCTGACAAAGTATTGAGTGCATTTATGTAATGTAAATGATTTCAAATTTCAAAAAATTGTATTTGACAGGTACACAACCATACACAGAATGGTATGCAGTGAAATGTTTATACCACTGTCTATGACATCAAATGGAAAAACAGGTTAGAATAGAAAGATGTAAGGATTTTAACATACTAGAAGGAAAATTGCACTAGAAGAATTTGATTAAACTAAAGATATAATGGAATAAAAAGATAAATTTAACATTTTATGACTGATAGAAAATATTAAAGTAATTTGAGATACTTTTTTCCAGATATTTTTGATTTTCATAAGCTGTAATCTTCAAAATGAAAACAACAACAAAAAAAAGGCTTGAAACATTTAACTTTACCTGTAATGAATCGAAAAGATATGAGAGTTTCAACTTAATATTTTTGAGGTGCATTGTACACCACCAGTATATAGACATTATTAATAATTATTATTAATTAAAAAATATTAACATTAAACAAACATTATTAATTAAAAAATATAGATATTTCATTTTGTGCTAATCAAGGATCATTCAACTTAAATTAGTTATAACTTAGCAACTATGTTAATTTTGCGTTAATCAACCTAGGACGCAAGACTTGCGAATTTGTGTTCAACACATCAGAAAACCTGCAAGAGGCAGAAAACAAGAAGGCAGAATTAAGACAAGAAGCTGAAGTTAAACAGTTTATACACAATTTTCCTGAAATAATATTAAAACCTAATAAAACACCGAGTAAAACTGAGGTACGCAATCGTAGGTAAGCTTTGCTTTGCCATGTGAGATGAAGTAAAGCTGATCCACGCACTACTGGCCCATTAAAAACAGCCGAGTTGAAAATTATACTTTATAAATATATAAATACTGGACGGTATTACCAACGTGTACCAATTTTTCAGAAATTGTTTTTCCTACCGGGGCAACGTTTCACCATTTCATGTCATAACACAATATTGCTCAATGAACTGAAGCAAAGCCTGAGAATGTAGTTAAATTGCGCGTGTGTGTGTGTGTGTGTGTGTGTGGTTATTGATCACTAGGGTTGAGGGTTGCCCGCGTTGAAGCCAGTTTAAGGCCACACACCTGTGGGAGAGGATCAGCAGAGATTAATCTAGAGTTACTCTCTCACTCACCAAACCTCATTCACACACAAACACACACACACTCGAATTTCTTTATCTCCGACTAGCTATTTAAACGAACCGCACTCTTTAATTCTCATCATTTATTCTCATTTTTATTGATTATTTAAACAAACTGCATGCACGCACACAAACACACGCGCGCACACTCACAGTGGTCTCTCACCTGAAAATGATCTTCTCTGCAACAGATCTACTTTTAAGAGATTACGCCAAGATGTGTTTGCATTTCTCCAAATACACCTCGTCTCTGTGCGGTATGAAGGTAATCCTCGGCCAATGAGACTTACCGAAGAGAGATTACTACTATAAGTGCTTTGTAGTACACAAGTGTGTGTGTGTGTGGTATTGAATATGGGCAATGGAACACTCCTCATGAACCATACACACACACATTTGTGTGTGGTGGCATGGCTTAAAGCACTTGAGCTGTCACTCTTCACCACATGCCCACACACACCTGGTGCACCTGTGAGAGTGCCAGTCAAGGTGACGTTGGCACTTTATTGGCGTGGCTGAACGAGCAGCACTAAGCCCTCTCCTCTAACCGAAAAAGGTGAAAGAGGGCCAGCCAAAGACGCAGGAACCGAATCGGCCCGCTCGGAGACTTGTGATGCGACACCCTGACACACAGTGAGGACATTATGGTAAGGACTCTCTCACCATAACAGGAGTAACCCAGGACAGTAACTAACTCAGGAGGACAGAGCTGATGAAGCTTTTATATGGCAAATACATTAAAACGTAAAGTAAAACATTTGACTGGAGCAAACAGTGACTCGGAGCCAACTGCAGTCGTTTCTGTAAACATTCAGCGAGTGGAACGCCTGATCCTTGAAACATCAACGGATAACTTGCCACCAACTTGCAGAAGAGACGCATCTATCAGCGTGAACTGTACAATCGATCATTCACCAACACCACTCGCACGATACAGGAACTCGGCTGGGAGTTATCATCACACAACTGTGTCCCCGTACAGTCCTGACCTCGCTCCAAGCATCTTCTTCTTTGTCTTTTGGCTGTTCCCTTTCAGGGGTCGCCACAGCGAATCATCTGCCTCCATCTAACCCTATCC
>JAQQZT010000005.1:4678955-4692203 GCA_030068275.1 Clarias platycephalus | reverse complement strand
ATGCCTCTAACACACACACCTTCTTTAGACGTAGTGTGTGTATATGGAGGGGTGTTAGTGCTGAGAAAATATACAGAAAAAAAAAAAAGAAGGATATTTTGTCCAGGTGAGAGATATTTACACTTTCAGGGCCAGTGGCTGGGAATATTCCATCTCTGTGCTGTTTGTTGTGATCGCCGTGACATGAATGTCAAACAGAGAGCGAGAAGAAGGAAAAAAAAAAAAAAAAGAATATCTGCCTCTCGAATATCCTTTCATTTCTGAACCGTATTCAGGGGATGGAGAGAATCCAGGGGTGCGTGTTGCATCAGATTCTCTTCTCAACACGTGGCAGGGATTAATCTGACCAGCGCTGCTCACGTAGACACAGTAACCGGTGCAGCAGGAGGAGGCGTCCAGGTCGTTACGTTACTGATGGAAAGACAAATGACGTGCACTTAATTGCCTCTAAATCCTGATATAAAGTCGCTTTTGTAGGTTCATAATTAACGACTTTCATCTGTTCAAACACTTTGTCAGCTCTCAAGTTGGACGGTTAAAAACATACAAACATCCTGTAATTCTGTTTGGGGGGAAAAACCGCTTGTTGACAGGAATGCTCCTGAAGGAGTTCAACCAACCATCTCAGAACGGGTTACGTGAGCTACAACAGCAGGAGACTGCATCAGGTTCGACCACTGGCAGGTGAAGTAAACACAGCATTGATCACCAGCTATACACCAGTAAACTGGTGACAGGATCGTTGGCACCCAAGGTGACTCTGGGGACTAAAGGTCAGCCCGTCTAGTTTGATCCCGCAGAAAAGCCAATGCAGCACGAATCTCCAAAAACAGTCCATGAACACCAAACGAGCATCCGTGGGATGCGCCAGTCAAACGAGTTCGATCCATGGAGGCCTCATTCCACAACCCAAGGATCTGCAGGTAATGTCCCGGTGCCAGACACCACAGGACAGCCCAGGACGGTGTCCCTGCTGAGCCGAGGGACCACAGAGCTGCCTCCGATGGCACAAGGGAAATCCAAAAACCCCAGGTGGTTTTCACGTTATGGCGTGTATGTGTACCGTGTAGTTGGGAGAAAATGTAACATCCTCAAGAGATTAAGAAACAACACAATTGGTGATCTGAACACATCACAGAGAATTAACGTACGCAAGCATAAGTAGTTATTCTGGACACAAGCTACAGACTGGAGCCTCATCTGTTTTATTACACATGAGAGGGAGAAAGTCAGTAGAGGAAGAAAGAAATGAGAAGTGATAGATTTGGAATTCTGGGAATGTTAGGAATGTCACATGAACGCACTCTCATTAGTGAAACAAGGGCCTGTGAGGGATGATGAAGAGAAAAAGAACGAGAAAGAGAGAAGGTGTGAGAACGTGAAGGGAGAAGAGATAATGCTGAGAATAACAACAGGTTTGAGCGGATGGATGACGCTTTGTTTTTGTTTTCTATCAATTCTGTAAATAAAAAAAAAAGAATAAAAATAAGCGCTCCAACGAGCGAGTTCCAAAGAAATGAACTGAAAGTGCAGAAGGAGTGATTACTGAAAAAGAGAGAAAGGAGTCCTCGACTGGTGAGGGGAGGGGAGGGGACGGGACGGGACTCACGTGGCTTTGCCCTCTCGCAGAAAGATGCAGGAGAGTGAGAACTGCAGCGTGGCCGACACCACCTTCTTGGAGAGAGGCTTGAACTTGAGCTTGACGTCGGTCTGCGTGGGCATGGGGCTCGCGTACTGCTTCATGTTGATGCTGCTGGTGGCCAGGGCTTTCCTCCGACCTGACGGAGACTCCTGAAACAGACAGAGAGAGAGAGAGAGAGAGAGAGAGAGAGAGAGAGAACCACCAACACAAATTGAATAAAGAATAAATGTATGAATTGTACACAACTGAACTGACGGTGTTATATGAAACACGCCAACGATTTCACCAACGTGACGAGCAAACATGGGTCAAAAAGGAGTGGAGCTTAAAGATTTGAGCAGACATCATTAGCCAACGTTTCTCTCATATTGCCTAGGTTATGTCACATGATCAAGATTTGGAATTTAAGCTCCGCCTTATCGATCGAGGACACACAGCGGTAAGCGCTCCTTCCTTTCGCCAAACTGTTACTACAGAACACTGAAGAGCAGAAACGAGCGCTTGACCCAATGCATGATGCGAGAACCTTCACTCGACTCACAAGATACAGTTTAAACACTTTCTTTCTCTCCTGAATATGATTTCTAAGCAGGAAACTTGATGTTATTTCCCCAGACACTCATCCTGTACGTGAAACTGAATGACCTGCATCAATGAAACAAAAACAAAAACAAACAACAACAAAAATGTTATGAGAATATTTGGATAATCAGCTGGGGTGTGTTTACGGTCTCTGTAGCCAGGACGTGGGAGCAGCTCGGTGGTCAATGGCGCCCCCTGTAGATCGAAAAGCAGCTCAGGAAGAAACGCAGGAACACCGGGGATAAAGTGTTAAACAGTGTATACAGGTTATGGTTAATTAGTTAATAAAATCAATCAACTGAGCGCTCTCTCTCTCTCTCGCTGTGTGTCTCTCTCCTTCCGTGTCATTCCCTCATCCGGTCTCTCTCAGAGTCTCTTGCTCACCCTCTCGGTCTCCAATTCTTTCTTCCTCAAGCACCAACCCCCCCCCCCCCCCACAGTTCCTCTCTTGCGCACATATAAGGAACACATCTTTTTCTCTCTTGCACATTGGACTCTCACACACACACACACACACAGAAACACAATGTGTCTCTCTCTTGCTCACACACTTTGCCCATGTTGTTCATACACTATACTCCTCCCTCCACACCATCTCGGACATACTTGGTTTCAGTCTCTCCCTCTCTTGTACACACTTTCCTAATGTCTCCCCCCCCCCACACACACACACTTCATCTCTCTTATACACACTCTACCTCACACTCTCTGCCCCTCACTGAGAGATGCATCAGCTGTAATCTGTTGCCAGAATGAGGCGTGATCAGGGAAACGGTTTCAGCACCACACACGCACCGCCCGCCTGACACACACACACACGCACAACAGTAGCAGAGTAAAGAGAAGTGTCTGGCCACGCATCTCTCTCCGGTCTCGCTCGTTTCTGGCACTTTAAATCCAAAATCTTCTTCTGAAGACGGGACGTTTGTTCAATATGGAATAACATCCTGTTTCACAAAGTTACACAACAACAACTACAAGGAAAAGTCACAGAAGCCTCGACAAACATGACTCTCTGAACAAAAAAAAAAAAATCCAGATTTCTAACCTGGTATCCATGCCCCGCCCACTTCACCCCAAATAACAACCCCATCCCATAGTGGATCATAACTGATGCTGATCTCTGGTTGAGGATGCAACACATCTGATCCAAAATCAACAGTAAACATGTGTAGCTAAGCACATACACAACAAACATTAACACATACTTAATATGTGTTTTGTATACAAATAATGATCAATAAAAATAAAAATAAATAAAACAGTCGTATCATGCCACGTTACCACGATTATTTTCATAAAGCTGTTGACGATGTTGAACAACCAGTCGCTCCTGTTTATGTATTTACCTGATAAACAGTAGACTCGATGAGGATGTTTGTATTGCGTAATATTTCTCTGCAGCTCACATATCTAATAAAGTTGTCCACCACAAGAGGGCGCACTTGCAGTTGAGGCACTGCACAGTACTGGACATTGTATTTTTAGTGGCCTTGTTTTAGAGAACAGAGACAACAGAAGTATTATTATTATTATTACAATTTACCTTTTTGGATTTTATAAACCTGTTGCTATTGCACAGATGGGACTGTTTAATAAAGAAGAATGTACATCTTGTTAAGAAGTATTATAACTAATTGATTATCCGGTGATACTGTGTTCAACTATCCGTTAGGAGGGACGAAAAATTTTTTGCTTAGTGCACAGACTCATGCGAAAGTCTAAATCACATGAAGAACTGCGTCACTGGAAATGACTAACAACACATGAAGCTACGTACCTACGCTCAGCTCTCATCTCATCTTCAAAATAAATATTAAATAACTAAATGTCTAGTCGGTAAAGGATGAGGACGTGATCCAGAGACACCGCCTCCTCTCCTTTCGCCTCCTCCTCCTCCTCTACTTCTTCTTAAGAATGCAGATCCCACTCGCACAGATCAATGTGATCACAGATACATATTCCAGACTCGGTGTGTGCACATAAAGGGCGGATGGAGAGAATCTCAGATAGGAATCTCACCAGCGGCTGTGTGTGTGTGTGTGTGTGTGTGTAAACGCTGTGTGTATAGATATGCATCTGTCAGATAGGTGGTTGTGTGTGTAGTTGTATTCCCATAGGTAAAGAGAGGGGTCTTATCGATGCTGTCTGAGGGAGACGGAGATGCAGACACACTGCGACACAGTTCTCTCAAAACCCTCTCACACTTACCCGTTACAGCTGGATCTGTCGAGCTCTGCGTAATGATTATGGTTATAAGAATTCGGTCTCACTTCTGACTGGTTAGATGCTTTACTGTGTGTGTAATGCGAGCCAATCAGAGCTCCTTCCTCAGCCAGTTTGTTCAGGAATGGAAGCTAAATTAACCTTCACGAACTCATCATGGGGCAAACATGGTCTGAAAGGTGACGTGGAACCTCGGGTCACAGACTTTTTCATATATAAAACATTTTTTCTATATTTTGTCATATCACTCACTCACTCATCGTCTCTACCGCTTTATCCTGCGTACAGACTCGCTGGGGGTCTGGAGTCGATCCCAGAAGACTAAGAGCACAAGACGAGGTACATCCTGGACAGGGTGGCAATCCATTGCTGGACACACACACGTATACACACACACACACACACACACACACACACACACTACGGGCAATTTGGGAACGCCAATTAGCTTAATCTTCATACCGTTGGACTATGGGAGGAAACTCGGGGAGAACATGAAAACTCCATGCACACACAAACGAGACCTGAGCCTGATTGCGAATCGAACCCGGACCCCGGAGGTGCAAGGCGACTATTTAGCACTATAAATAAAGTTAAAGTTCATAATAATCGGAAATGGATTAATTGTATTTACATGTATTTCTTTAAAAAAAAATAAAAAAAACTGAATCAGTCTACAACAAAATCAGGTTAAGTTCATGGACCATGGTTCCGCTGTCTAATATCTGCCTACTTCCCATTGACGTTTCATTCACATCGGGGCGAATTGGGTCAGACTGATCTGATTGGGGATGTTTTATTCTGATTTACCGTCATTTATTCCCGTCATTAGTGAAATATCGACGCGCCAAACACTGCGAAACAAGCTGCATTGTCGCTGGAATTGAAGAACCAATCCCATCCAGAAACTTTAGATCCAAGCGAAGCTGGCTTGCCTTGAAAATAAAAGACAGGAAACACTCGAGATGCTCCAGGCCCGACCCGTCTCTTCACTATTCCTCTCGCTCTCAAATTAAAACAAAGAGCAACACCAGGGTATCTTCTTCATCATCTCCAGAAGCGAAGAAATTACCCAGACCACAGATCCAATCCCACCAGTCTTGACCCTGAATAACAACCTCGACAGACCACTTTTAATAAAAATGAAGACTGTAAGGGGGAGGAAAGAAGAAAAAAAAAAAAAAGAAATGCTCTTGACATTTGTGTTGACATTTGAGCCCTTGTTGAATCGCTTGGAAATATACCGTGTCATCCCTGAAGAAAACGGTGCCCACCTCCGCCGCCTTATCAAGCAGATTAGCGTGCCGCATTATACCGAGCTAATAGCGCATGTAGATACTTTGTGAATGAATTTTCCAAACGCGTCAAACACTTAAGACGGATTTAGGGCCCACTCGGAGAAAGAAATACTTAAGAATATGCAAATACCCAGCCGAAGAATTGGGTTTTAAACTAGATTTGACGGGCGCAAACAATAAAATGTGCTCTTTTCCCCGGCCGCCGGTGTCAATCAGGAGGCGAGATTAAGAGCCGCGCTTCTGACGATGTGTAAAATGGAAAGGGACAATGAGGCACTTTTAATTTATCACAGGGATATGACTATCAATGCGCCCGCATTGTGCCTTCTGAATTGCTAAGCACCTCGCCGAGAGGGGGAGATCAGGGCTTGCCAGGTCAGCTGAAGGATGCCCCCTGCTGACATGCTAATGTACTTCAACCTGACTCCTTTTAAAATGTCTATTAGACATTTCTAATAGAACAACAAATATTTGGATTGATAACCAAGCGGACACAAAGAGCGTCTACTCGAGAACTGAAAGTGAAATTCACATTTACTTGATAGTTACAGACAGAAGAAATAAAACAGTGATGTTACTGGAAAACCTCGTTGTTTACCCTCGTGTGCCAACAGTGACGCCGCTTCACTTCAGACCACACAATTAGTTATCCATAACAGCACGTCTTCACGTATTATTATATTCCTCTCTCACAACAGGAAGTTACCAACAATTACATTTTTTCAATAAAGGATGCAGCAAAAAAACATCTTTAATTAGAGTTGAAGAATCTGCAAAGCTCTCCGTGCCCCATCACAATACGTACGGCTTTCTCTCTCACTGTGAGAATCCTTACAAAACAATCAAATAATAATAAAATAACAAATAAAGAAACAATAATAATAATAAAACTAAGACACATCTCCTGACAGGAAACATCACAATATCAAGTGTTGTGAAGGTTTCTTTAAATTAACAATAAATATAAAAATTTGTCAGAGCTGCTGTTCTAGAAAATGAACCGACATTAGACTTAACTTAAAAAATGAATAAATAAATAAGATAGCATTGCAGATTAATATTTGCTTGCCTTTAAAGAATGCAACATATTACATTACAGATCAGGTTTCAGATACTGTAAGCTGTAAGCTCCTGGGTTTTGCATGAAAACACAAAAGAGCGAATGTGACAAAGTTATCATAAGAACTCGTTTTCTCCAGCACACTCAGTAAAACTTTACAGGTGTTTTACTATTAAAACTGCACACATCTGTATTGGACACTACTGATTATTTTCACACCAAATATTGACAGTTTATTTTACTACATTTTACTGCTCTTTAAAGACGTTTCTTTTATCGTTTTCAAAGGTGTATGTTGCTGATGGCAATTTATTTGTACTTTGTAACTGTCAAAATTTTTAAGATGCTTTTATCCCTGCATTGTTTTTTTTTCTGAAAACCGGTGTGTCGTGTAAATATGTTGATTTCGTTACAGGCATGCAAATATCCTTCTGTAACGTTATTTATTTATTAATTGTTAAGGTAAGTTTAGAAATAGTGAATGGTTTAGTACATACTGTAATAATGCGGAGATGATAAACTTTCACCAAAACATTTGTAATAAAAACAATAGTTTATTGTAATACAATACATTTGCACAGTACTATAAAGGTTTACATTTACAGTCTGTACTGGCACTATCGACCTCAGAAGTGGTGGCGGGTGGTGGAGGTGGTGTGTGTGTGTGTGTGTGTGTGTGTGTGTGTTGTTTTGGCACGTCAGGGGAGACTAGCCCAGCTGTCCAGGTATTGATCCACAGCTGGTACCAGTACAGGAGGTGAGGGTCATAGCTGTAGGTGGTCCTACCGTACACACACACACAAACACACACACACCAAAGTATCAGTCAGGGCAGGAGAAGGGGCCTGACCTCCTCCTTTGGTCTCATCAGTTCATTAATTAGAAACGCACCAGAAGGGAAACTAAGAGCTAACTCGATCATTAACTCGGCATTTACGGCTCGATACACAAAAACAAGACAATCGTTATTTCCAACACACACACACAAAAAAATCAATTTGATGAACAGAAGAGGAAATCGCTTTACCTATTTTGTCAAGTGTTTCAGATTTTCACACACTTGTCTTAATCGATAGTTGAACAAGTTAATCAATACTCGATTAATCGATAAAGAATGCATACCCCCCCCCCCCACACACATTAAAAACAAATTCGTTGAAATAAGCGAAACACTTCAATCGAAAACGAGGCTGATAAAAATACAATCCGATACCGCTGCAAAGGCGCCCTCTTGTGGTGTATAAGTTAATAAACGTGTGAGCTTTGGACGATTAAGAAAGACTTAATCGAATTCTTAACAGCAGTGAATCAATGAATGATCAAATCATTAACATCTTTAATTACAATAAAGTTTGTATTAGTTTGGTAATTACTGCACAAAAGGTATTTCTGGCTGGCTGATAAACTTGGACACTGTGTCCACAGTCAGAAACATTAATGCACTCATAATTATTTAAAAAAAAAAAAAAAAAAAAAGATAAAAAATCTGTTTTGTGGGTTTGTTTCTATTTTTCCAAACATTTCAGGGACCCTAATGCGACGTCCTCCCCTGACGTGCCACTCTCCACACGAGAATGTAAACGGATTAATAATTCATTATAAAACTCCAGCCTTTAAAACGGAGCGTCCCGCGGCAGGCAGCAGATCCAAATCTTCAGGGTTTATTACTGGCATCTGCTCCATCTGCATACAGGCGCTTCATCGTGACCTTTCTACCACACCTCTGTATCTCCTGCAACTGCCAGGACGCCCGAATCAGAGACGTGTGGACCAGTTGTGACTCGGTGGCGTCTCAGCAGGACTTCTTCCTTATATTATGCGTAACATACGTACGCATTTAAATATTACATTTATAACTAGGTATGAATTATTCAGCTCATTATGCCTCTGCATCACATCTCTGAAACTCGGGTACCCTTGCGTACACTCTCCGATACAGCGGGTGGCAGTATGGACCCGCTAGGTTTTTGAGCGACAAGAGAAGAAAAGAACAAATAAGTTAACTTTCACCCAATGACTAATATTATTGATGCTTTGAGACAGACGGCACCGATGATGTCGTGTCTAAACGGCGATCTGCTTCCGTTCTCAAGTACGACTGGCTTCCATATCGGATTCGTTCTGTGCCCGAGACCACCTCTTGAAGCAGACTGAGGCACGGTTCCCGAGCACAGATCGACTGTGTTCACACAGATTAAAATGTACCAGACTTTGGGGTCGAATGTTCTCGATCCAGGGGCCCTGCTGTGAAAATTAACATAATCTATAAAACTATTTGCACTGCTGTCATATAAAATTGCACACCATGTCTGCATTGCAATGAACCCAATTTCTCTTAGTCGTCTTTTTTTTTTTTTTTTTTAATTGTGATTTCCATGTTTTATTTATATGCTTCTTATACATCTTTTAGTTTTGTTCTTAGCATTGCACTAGTAACGTAAGGTCAGTTCTCTCACATCATCGCGTGTACACTGACTATATAACACAAGTCTGTGTTACTGTCTCTACTGCTGCTTGATATCTGGAATTTACTTCGGGATCAATACAGTATCTATCTATTTATCAGATGTATTTCTATACGGAGAGAATTAAAACACGTCATCTTTTCTAAATCACCTAATATATCCTTTGTTATATTAGCGATATAATAGTGATAGTGTGCGTGAGTGTGTAATATATATCCATCCAGGGTTGCACTCTGTCTCGTCACGTCACTTCATACACATACAGTAGACCCGAAGCGGGAATCGAACCCTTGACCCTGCGTGTACTGTATGAAGCCACAATGCTAACCATTACGCCACTTCACCGTCAATACGATAAAATAAAAATACATGTATGACATCTGTGTACATAACTGCATTGTTAAATTCGCATCACTTGCAGTGTGACAGTCTCCTGATCATAAATACATCGAGTACACCGTAGACGTCGCTGTACAACGGAGAACATCACGCATCCTGCCCCCCGGTCTCTATGTGACAGAGATAAAGAACTGCTGAACTGAAAGAACCAAAAGTGTAAAATGGGTTTTGGGGCCTTTAAAATGTTTTCCATCTCATTTCTCACTGTCCTCGCTGCCTCATCGCATCACACTCCACAACCCCACACACACACACACACACACACACACACACACACACACACACACACACACACACACACACAAACTCTTTTCTTATCAGGGAGGTCAGAGCGCAGTGTCCGGTCGTCTCCTTCTCATCACACGGCTGACCAGAAAAATAAATTACAGCCTCCCGAAAACTCCTAGCGCTGCAATACTGCCGAGCGCACACACGTACACACACACCCTCACATAAGACACAGATATATTGGATTAACAGACGAGTTCATTCCATTTTTAGAGGTGCTACCTCATCGTTTTCCACCTCATTCCACACACACACACACACACACACACACACCTGAATGCCCCAACATACACGGCAGCGATTACATCTTTAGCACTAACCAAAATCTACAAGCAGAGGCCCATCAGACATATGAAATAAACAGTTATATGTAATTTGCTGACAACAGTGAGTGTATATGAGAGAGAGAGAGAGAGAGAGAGAGAGAGAGAGAGAGAGCACCTACTGCACATGTTATAAAGTCTCCTATTTAATGGAAAAAAGTGCATGCTGGGTAAAACTGAGGTTACATCTTCCTTCTCAAACATATCACTGTCCTGGTGGAGTAAACGCCGCTCACTTCACTTCAGCCACGTTTAAAAGAACAAACTGCCATCAATAAAAGTCTAAAGGAAGATTATTTGCTTCCTCTCATTAGGAAAAAAAAAAATCCCAGCTTTAATATTTATTTACAGTACAAACCTTTCCAGTGAATTATTAGAGGGGATGAAAAGAAATGAATCTTAATCGAGACAAAATGTTGTATTATTCTCGATACTGATTTGAGGTTACATCTCCGGGCATTACTGTACGTCAAAGTCATAATGACTATTTTAATGCTTCAGGTTAAAGTTTAAAACGTTAAAATTAACAGAATCTTTGAAAAATAAAGTTGCCAGTACTGTACATGTTTGCGCAGGTTAACCATGATTTACTTCGAACTGACAAAAGCATCCGAGCCGCTGGTTTTCTTCACTCGTGTGCGCGCAGGTTGATGAACCCCAAATTACCTGGAAAGTACCAGGTACAGAGCGGCTGTTTTACATTCGCTGACAGTAATAACACTCAACACATAAATGCCAACCTCATCGCTGAAACGACGAGTAAACGGTCACCTGTATGAACTGATTTCCAACTGGGTGAACTGCTGCATTTTCCACACTTTTACAGTGGGGTCCGGGAAATGTTTCCTAGAATACTCAGCCCCGCGACCAGCTGATTTGGGCAGCAAACGCAAATCAGTCCGAACTCGGGAACAAATCCCTGGACCGATTGCAGAGGTGGGCTCGGGAACAATTCATGTGTTCGCGAGCACAGAAGGCGGGACATGTGCATATGCACTCGTGCTCAAAAGAGGAAGTGATATACAGTGGAACCTCGGATTACGAGTAACGTGGTTTACGAGTGTTTCGCAAGACGAGCAAAGATTTTTAATAAATTTTGACTTGAAAAACGAGCATTGTCTTGGTTTACGAGCACCGAGTATCATGTTTCACGCATGCGCTTCTTGTTTTGACACCGAGCGTCACCGTCATCACAACTGTGTGCACGCACATTACACACACATACAGCGCCTGCGTGCACAAATGGAAACACATCTGTTGGGATTTATTTTTACTTTTTTTTTAATGTAAAGTGCAGGTTAATTTTTTTATTTTTACTTTATATTTTGTGCTAATTATTTTTATGTATTTATTTTTTTGGGCTGTAGAACGAATAATTTGAGTTTCCCATTAGTTCCTATGGGAAAATTTAATTTGGTCGTAAACCATTCGTGTGGATGCCAGTAATTTAATTTGGTTTACGAGTGTTTTGGAATACGAGCCCGCTTCCGTAACGAATTATGCTCGTAATCCGAGGTTCCACTGTAATCACTATTTGACTCAATAAAGTGCCCAACAGTAGTAGCTTGGTGGTGGTGGGGCTTGAACCTGGGATCTTCTGGAAACTACTGATCTACCTCCTACATACGACTGGCTAGTAGCGCAATGATTGACGCGAGTAAAAAATTTGGACTCATTTTCATCCAAACTAATTTACGCATCAATCTGACTTGAAAAATTAAGCCCAAAGTATAATTGGATTACATTCGACCACCCGTTTAAAAAAAATCTATCCGGGAGAACGATGCCATGCGTGACTGATTAACTAGTAGCGGACAGTTCTCTCTAGCGCTACCGCTCCAGTACCTGTTTATATTCTGCTACCGCGAGAGGCAGTGGATGCCGGCTGCTGTAAAAAGAAAAAGAATAAGAAGTTTCACACGGTGACGCGCCTGATACGTCACGTACAACCAAAGTTAGATAAACAAATATTTAAGAGTCTTCGATTAAACAATTAACTGCAGCGATTAATATGGTTCAGCTGGAAACTTTTCTTTAAACCCTTTAAACTGATACAGTGAAGAGCTTCTCATTTCTTATTCTCTTTTAAAAGAATTTATTAAACACACGTCAGAAGACATCCTGTGGTCGTGGCAATGAGATTACTCTGTTTCAGAAGAGTCAGATTATTGTCCTGCATCAGGCAAAGAAATCCTTTCCTAAGGAGTAGAAAAAGGTCATGTGGTCCAGATTGAGCCTACTCCAGAGTGATGAGGGTAAGTGGATCATTTTAGTGACTCGGTTCTTCGAATCTTGTTCTTTGAGTCATTTAATTCATAAAATTTTATTTTCACATTTAAATGTTAACATTTTCGATAAACTATAGTTCCAGTAATGAAAATATAACTTTTTAGGAGGCACGTGACAAAAGAACGAAAGAACGAGTGATTCGGATCAGATGGAGATGTTGCGATGCTTTGTGCGTGGAGGTGTTTCAATGCATTGCGCATGCACGCCCAGTAGAAAATTAATTAATCACTCTCTGAGACTATGCGTTCTTCTGAGTGACATTAAAGACATCACCACACAGATTTTACACACGTGCATCAGACAGAAACAGTATCAGTTGCTAAACTAACATCAGTCTATACAACACTTTCTTTCTCACACGCACACTTGTATTAAAACGTTATATTACAATGATCAGCCACAAACACACTCTATGGGCCGAGAAGTCAAGAGCAACATGCGTTGTGCGGTCAAAGGAAAATAATCAGTGACGGAGACAGAACCTTAATTATTTTTCTCTAGCAGTAAACCCCAAAGTCAAAAAAGTGAATTCGGGGTCGATGATGTGATGAAAACAGAGCCTTCGCTGAGAATTGAGTGAGAGAGTAACAGGAAGGAGCTGTGCGTGTGTGTGTGTGTGTGTGTGTGTGTGTGTGTGTGTGTGTGTGTGTGTGTGTGTGTGTGTGTGTGAGTGTGT
>JAQQZT010000005.1:4664170-4678208 GCA_030068275.1 Clarias platycephalus | reverse complement strand
TATATTTGACTATTTGAAAATATGTATATGACTTTTTGATGATGTATTGTATGATAATTTAATGACTTCATCCTTAAAATGGGCATTTATTTATTTATTCATTAATTATCACAGTTGTTTGACTCCTTTTTCAAAACCTAATCATAAGTGAAAATCACACAAACAACCCTGAACGAAAGTTTACGTATCCTCGAATGTTTGGTCACATGGTCATATTTGGTCTCTGACTCATTGTAATTGTAATTAGTGTCTGTGCATAAATAGCGAGTTTCTCAGCTCATGAGTTGATGCACTGACTTGGCTGGATACTGCGCCATGGGGAAGACAAAAGAAAGACCTGATAATGGACCTACGTAATAAGGTAGTTGAACTTTATAAAGCAGGAAAATAATTTATTATTAAAAAAATTTATTAATTAAAAAATCTTAACATTTGACAATGACGGTCAGTACTGTTCCAACTAAGAGGTTCTGTCGATACTAAGCCACGGTCAGGAAGACCAAGAAAGATTTTACCCACTACTGTTCGCAATGCAAAGAAAAACCCAGAAACAACTTCGAGAGAAATACGGGCTGCTCTGGAAAAGAGCTGTGGTGGTGTTTCAGGAGGGAGTTGAACACAAACGACCTGCATAGTGGAGTTGGCCGGATACTGATAGTTTTGTTTTTAATATTGATGCTTTTTTGTTGTTTGTTGTTATTGATTACCCACTATGTTTTCCTTTTATGTTTAATATATTTATATTGTTAATTACAATATAATCTACCATCAGTAATTGCTTTGGTAACAATGTAACTTTCATACCAATAAAGCACTGCTGAACTGAACTGAGAGAGATTGAGAAAGAGTCAGAAAACAAAACAGACACACAGAGAGAGAGAGAGAGAGAGAGGGGTCTGGAAAAGAAACAGATTACTTTAAGAAAAATTGGAGTAAACGAGTGTTATCTGCTGCCTGCTACAACAAATACATAAACTTTACACACACACAAAAAAAGTTCTATTCACAAAGTCTCACAATGACACCCTCTCTCTCACACACACACACACACACACACACACACACACACACACAGAGAGAGAGAGAGACACGGCGTCCCATACGAGTGGCGTACGCATGTGTCCAGGTCTCAGTGGGAGACCTGAGAGAGCAACAGGGTTTAAGAACGTTCTAGAGCGGCGCCAGAAAAGCGGATTAGGACTCGCTCCCGGGTGACGCAGAGACACGCACGGGCCTGCGCTCATGTTTATTTCAGCTCCTGCGTCACACTGCGCAGAGGCGACACTGGAGACTGTTTCTGTTTACTGTGTGTGTGTGTCTGTGTGTGTGTGTGTGTGTGTAGGGGTCATCTGCCAGCCAGGGTGGTCAAAGCTGGAGGAGCCTGGGACAGAGGCAAAGGGGATAGATGAAGGACAAGGACAAGCCTACACTAAACACACACGGGGAAAAAAATTCATTCATTATTCTGAATGTTGAATTACTGAGACTGAGAGAATAATAATAAAAGCTAAAACATTTCAAATTCTTAGAAGGTTCGGTCTCCTAGACACTAGAGCTGTTTGACCAGGATATGGATGAATTTTGTTGAAAATTTTCAAGGGGAAAAAATAAAAAAAATAAAAAAAAGGACAAAGTATTAATAAATATCTACAAAAATATTTACATGATTAAATGCAGTTTTAAGTGTTTTGTCGATGACGTTAACTAGGGACAATCAGAGCGGTTTATCCAATTAATCAGTGTCTGCAAATCTGAAACAGTAGTTGAATTGTAAAAAAAAAAAATATAATTCAAGGGGGATGGGCAAGTATTTTTATTTACTTTAATAAATAAAATATAATAATTTGTTTAAAACAAAACACATGTATTTAAACAAGCAACTGACAAAACTATCAATTGATACTTTCATATGGGGTAGATTATAAGGAGTATAATAAACATTAGTAATAAAATAATTTAATTTAGCAGTACTGTAGTTTTGTATGACTACACACCAGTCTCTCTCTCACACACACACACACACACACACACACACAAATCAGTTTTTGAAAAGTCTAATGAAAGAATAAAACCTCTTCTTTACACCGCAAATGAAATTACACTAATTGGGTAGAGAACTCTCTTATAATTTTATTATCATTAAAAAAGTCATTTTGATACCACGTCCATTCATTAATAAAGTTTTGGTTACAAGACAAACATTAGAAACAAGTCACAGAGCCCAACTTATACAGCAGATGTGTCAGTCTGGGACGGTGCTTTATGTCATGTGCATATCTGTCCATTACACTCATGTGTGTGTGTGTGTGTGTGTGTGTGTGTGTGTGTGTTTCTTTCCCCTGTATGCTCTGACATTATAATTTCCCTTCACTGACACGAACAGGCCTAAACCTATTCCAGCATGACAAGCCATCTCCAGGAAGACATGCTGTGTTAAGGACAGAGTCGAACATCCCGAGTGTCCTGCAGAGCTTCCTCGACATCACATCATCAGAGGATCAGATCTCTTTATCTCAAAAAGAGAAAAATTCTGATGTTATGAAACTATTTCGCTAAAACGACTGTTCAACAGACGCACCTGTCGTATGTTCTCCACTGTGAGCAGCCGATATGTGTGTGCGCTGAGGGGCGGGGCTATTCACCAACAGGTGTGTGTGTGTGTGTGTGTGTGTGTGTGTGAAATAGAGAGAGGCCGAGTCAATCAATAATCTGTGTGCAATTAAAAAATTCTCTCTCATTTTAAATACTAAAAATATACAAAATGAATATGTAGAGGTCAGTGTTAAAAGGACAGGGTGCCAGACAAACAAAAATCGCACCGGTAGTTCGAATACGCCTCATAACTGAGGAGGAAAAGTGCGCTCGGTTATCATTAATTATTAACGATTAATTGATTACTGATTGTTAACATGTTCGAATATTAGATAAGAAAAAAAATCTGCAAGCATTACAACAACTAATGAAAATGTAATGTACAGATAAATTAAAGTAAATGTTTATCTATTAACTAGGAAGTGTGTTACTTTTAAGTACAATACTTATACATTTATTGTATTAATAATTAAAAATTAGTTTGAAAGATATTATTTATAAGTAATCACTTCTTCTTTGGGTATTCAACTTGTTTCTAGTTTCCAAAAGCTGGGAAATCACACACACACACTCATAAAAAAGGGCTAAATCCATTCCCTGACTGTCCTCTAGTGACCACAGACAGTAATGTACTCAGTACAGGACGATGGAGGTAATTTATGGTCGAGCTGACGGAAACTCGGGTTCGTGCACTTACACATCACACGCTGTAACAGTGTTGGAGGATATCGGAGGCTCTCAGCTGTCCATCATTCAAGTGGGCGTGTAAGGTGTTGTGATTTAAAGCTGAATAAATAAGCAGCTGTGGTTTGCCTCAGCTGAGGACTCGCTATGCCGTTCTCGCTATGCTGTCCTCGCTATGCTGTCCTCGCTATGCTGTCCTCGCTATGCTGTCCTCGCTATGCTGTCCTCGCTATGCTGTCCTCGCTATGCTGTCCTCGGTCTTAAGATGATCACACGCGTACTAACATTCACAAAACTCTGCTCTAGACCCTGACAGACTCTTATGTTACTTACGGAGAAGTGTTACAGAGAAATACAGAGGGGTTTTGATTGAAGGGTTTTGCACGTGTGACCACATGAGTTACAACTTTTCCTACACCACGCTCAAAACCTAAACAATGAGGTGGAAACAAAAATAAAAGAAATAGACATCAAACTGCATTAAATCCATTTCTTAAATAAGGGAATGTCAAAGACACACACACACACACACACACAAAGAGAGTAATCCTGTGCCAAATAGGCCTGCCCAAGGAGCTTTGATGTCAGTCTCACTTGGCGCGCTCCCCTTCACCTCTCTTCCTTTTTTCCTTCTCCTTTTCTCTCTCTCTCTCTCAGCATGCAAGGACACACAGCATGTGTGTGTGTGTGTGTGTGTGTGTGTGTAGATGAAGAGAGATGTTTGGCATGTCTTTGATCACTCCGTTATTAGCGAGGTATGCACAGACAAGAGGAATTAAGAACCCTTTCTTCCTCTTCCTTTCACTCTCATTTCATTATTTCCCCTCCACTTTTCCGTCTTTGACTTTCTACTGAAGCGACAGGACTTTTTCCCCCTGGACCGCTTTGATTTTAACGTTTTGTCTTGTTTAAAATTTTTTTTTTTTTTTTTTATTTTAAAAAGAGCCAATCCTGCCATGTAGAGGATCTCTCTACATATACCAGGGGTTGATCATTGAAGATAAACAGGAAGTTACTTTTTCAAAGGAGCGAGTGTGTGATTCATTCAAATCAAATGTTTAATTTAAGATAGTGTTCGTTTCCATGAGCGACTTTTATACGCAGACTTTTACATCTCATATTAAGTGAGAAGACACAAAATACCATGTTCTTCTCTCTTATGAGCTGATGGATTTGAAACCAAGCAACCAATATATCTGTATTATTTTTAACACCTTGATGCAAATCCTATCCATCAGCTGCTTTGTTATTTCTTTACTACTGCGTCCTTCAGTCGCTGTTTGTTTCTGCCTTTCATCCTGTGAAAACGAGGCTCTACTGGGCTGAGAGCCGGTGACTCCCTTTGATGGGTTTGTTCACCTCTTTGAACATTGACTGCATGTTGATGGTTTCCATAAAATAAAAGATCTAGATTTTATTTCATCAATTAAATCATGCGGTAACTAAGAAACAGGCCATAACTGCCAATCAAACTGCTGATAAGTCAGTTGCCCAATTACTTTGAGCCGATGGCAAAATAGAGGGACTTTGTAATAAGTCTCTGATGCAACAATTTTTGTCAAACCCCTTGAAATAAAGCTGGACATCTACACTTCAGTGACATTAGGTTGCGTCATTTCGAATCAATTGTGGTGGTGGTGTACAGGAGGAAAAATATGAACAATGGTTTCCCTGTTCAAATACGTATGGTAATTAATACTTATAGGTAATTAAATAAAATAACTTTTGTTGACTGTTGGTATTAAGACATGAAGGTCAGCTGTTCTGGATCACTTCTTGCAAGAACTGTATTGCGTCGAGTGCATTTGCAAAACCCATCAAGCACCATGATGATGAAACTGTCTCTCATGAAGACCTTCAAAGGAAAACAAGACCAAAACTGACCTCCTGCTGCAGAGGAGACGTTCATTTAGAGTCACCAGCCTCAGAAATCACCAATTAACAAACAGCACCTCAGATTAGAGCTGTTATGAAGGATTTACGTACGTAGCAGATATACATCTCAATATCAGCTGTTCAAAGAAGATTATTGTGTATTTTGGATAAACACCTTCAGCATTGTTTTACAGTGTAGAAAGAAAAAAAATCATAAAAGCCCAAGTAAATTAGAAGGGGTGTCTAAACTTTTAACTCCCAAAATATTTATTGCAATTGTTCCAGCGCTGTTGTAGTGACACTAAAATGTTCTGTTACAAAATAAATATTTCTATTAGAAAGGAAAATGCACCCGCAAAAGGCTCTCTCAGAAAAACCTCACTTCCCTAATATTTGTTCAGGAAAAATAAAACAGCACTTAGTGTCAAACCAGAAAGCAGAATGTGTGTGTGTTTCAGCTTCAGAGGGAATTTGTGTCAATCATGGTGCCGAGTCTCTAAGACAGTGAGTGAATGTGTACTCTGGCATTACAGTTAGTCCCTGTGTGTGTTTGTGCATATTAAATATGCTTCTGTGAACGAATACATGTTTGTTTTGTGTGAAAGCATGTGTGTGTGTTTTATGTGTTTGGGTAAGAGAGAGAGAGAGAGAGAGAGAGAGAGAGCAAGAGAGAGAAAGTGTTTTGCTCTCTCTCTTGGTCTCTGCTGGGCAGACAGATGGACTTAAGACTCAAGACTGGACTGGCGCCGAGTGTCTGGTACCAGAAAGAGAGGAGGAGGTTGAGTAAGAGAGGGGGGGGCAAAGTATAAACAAATAGTAAGAGAAAATGAAACAGACAAAAAGAACAAAAAGGCACAAAGAACAAGAGGAAATGACAGACAGACAAGACACAGAGAGACAAACAGAGAAAGAAAGAAATACAGAAATAAATCCTTCCGTTTACTTGATTACGGAATTCACATCAGCACACCAAGCTTCAATTTATATAACACTACTGTCAGATACAACTAAAGTGTGTGTGTGTGTGTGTGTGTGTGTGTCCTAAAACAAGCAGATAACCCTGCATCAATACACAAATGATAACAATTAAAAAAAACATTGATAAGAGTTCCAGATTAAGCACAAACATCTACTGCACTTCGGGGTAAAACTATCATTTTTACTTATGGCGAATTATTATAAACAGCTCGTTAATACAGTTGGATAAAGGATTTTTATCAGCTGACTAACGTATGAATAATCAGTTCTTGTTTGTGCAAAAGTCCAGGCATGTCGTCTCCTGTCCCTTTGCATTATCCTGACTAAGCAGGGTGTAATGACTGAGTTCAGCCACAAGATGGAGACAGCGACAAAGCAGTGGTGCAAACTGACGAACTGTGTGAAAAGTCTGAATAAAAATAACCCTCAGGCTACTTAGCTTTTACCTCCACCTACAGAAGCAACAGTTTTGTTGAATAATGTACTTGAGTAGACATGCTGGCTGTGATGGATATTGTGGAAAAGACTGCGGTCCATTTATAAGTCAGAGAGAGAGAGACAGGGCTGTTCTACAAAATAAAATTTAAAAAAGGGTTTCCACCAAACGGGTACAGCGGCTGTGGAAGAAAGGTTATGCAAGCCAAAGCAGCACTTACATTCTCTATAACGAAGGTCCAGTCTTTATCTTCAAACTCCTCCGCGTGAGGGTCCTGAAGGAGACAAAAAATAAAAAGATGAATAAATCATTAACAGCTAAACAAACCAAAATGCTCTTTTTATATTCAGTTAAATGTAATGTAGTCTAAATAGAAGATGTGTTCAGTGTCTCCAAGTTTGCTTTTCTAATGATTTTTTTCACATATTCATCTGAAGTTCAAATCAGAGCAATACTAATCACTTTTAATACATGTGTGTAATTTGGTTCTCATCAGAAAAGAAAAAGTCTTCAGTTTCCTAGGGAGCATAAAGATTAGACTTTGGAGCGATGGAAAAAGGTCATGTGGTGTGATGAGTCCGGATTGACCCTATTCCAGAGCGATGGGTGCGTCAGGTTAAGAAGGAAAGCACATGAAGCGATGAACCCATTACTTATAGTGTCCACTTACAGTGTTATGATATGTGGCAATAAAATCTGAGGAGGTTTTTTTTTTTGTTTGTTTGTTTTCCTTCATGGCACGGGTAGATTCCAGGACTCAAATTGTGTCAAAAGTATGATTCTGGGAGCATGAATAATCATTTTCACTCATGAACTGGCCACCACATTGTGCAATGTAATCAAAGTTAAAAAGTGGTGGAACAAAATATTAAAAGACTTTGCCAATTTGGGTGAGAGAGTGCATGTTGTAGCATCCTTTTTATGTTAGCAGTTGCGGGTTAAAGAATCATGTAGGTCAGGGATGCTGAGGGCGTGGCTTCTTATGTTCTTCGATATTAGTGTGACAAAGTGAGTGACAAACAGGAGTTATTGCCAAATCCCCCCCGTACAGTCCTGACCTCTGTCCAAGCCATTTGCACATGTTTGGGCCATTAAAGGAGTTCCTGGAAGGCCAGTATTTTAAGTCAAACTGTTCCTTTCAGCAAAATAATGTAAACCGTGTTAATCAATAATATAAAAACAACAGTGTGTGTGTGCGCGCGTGTGCATAATACCTTAAACAGAGTAACTGTGATCTCCACATTCTCAGGAACAGGCCACACCACCACTCCTCTGTACGGGTTTTTGATGCCCGGTTGCCAACTATGAGACTAAAAGATGGAGAGGAAGAGGGGTCATTGCTACATTCTATCAATTTTAACAGCAAACAGACAACAAACAATATTAATCTAACATCTAAGATTTACTTCTACAAAAAAAAAGAGAGGCAGAGGCTTTTTTTTAAGTGAGAACCTACTAAGAAAAAAAAAAAATGATGATCCTGACAATAACTTGCATTAGTGAACGCTGGTTAAAGTGGTTGCAGTTTCCCACAGGGTGCTTTCATTATATGCAACATTTAGCCTGTTTGAATCATATTTGAATCCGATCAGATCAGAAAAGAAGCAGATTTTCACAGTTTGTGTGATGATCGGATTTCCTAAAACACAGCGTTCTGCTGTCACGTTCCCGTGACGGGCTCCCAACCTGTCCGGGCAGCTGCGTAGAACTCGAGTCGTCTTCTCCCACCGAGTGCATGAATAAAACAAACAGTTCTGCACCGCTGCAGATTTTTACACACTGTAACAAAGCTTCACGGCTGATTCACCCTGCTGCTGCTTGTCTCAACACGGAGAACCTCGGAGGAAGTGGAACCGAACACCTTACACACTCTGTCGCAACTCCTTGATGATGCAGGCTCGAAAACAAAAGTGTGCCTGTAGTCAAGGTGAGATTTGGGCTTGAGATAACACAAGACCTTTCTCAAAATGCTAAGAGTGCATTTCTTGCCCTGACACATTTGATAAAAATTTACTCCTAACTGTACGAGTGTGATTGATATGGCGATGGAAAACAATGAAAATCACTGCAAAGCCTTATAGCCATTTTATGCACGTATAATGAGAAACACGTTTTTACAAAACAGCAAGACTGCATCGGTGTGATCCGATTTGTACAGGTAGTCCCCGCCTTCAACCATTCAAGTTACGAATTTCCGCAGATATGAATAGACCGCTGTTCTACGAACCTTCGTGGATGCGAACAAATCACGTGTAGCTCCTATACAATAGTTTCAGTGTTTAGACATTTTATACATTTACGTAAAGTCTGGTATATCGTATGTGTGCGTGTGTGGTGGTGCGGGAGAAATGAGTCGGCCTCACCGGTTTCAGTGAATCAGTCCGGGAGCACGATGATAGAAAATGTCTGTCTTGTCAAGCTATCCTGATCGTAAATAATCCTAATTTCAGAAAATCCTCAACAAAACACAGAGTTCACAGTCCCACACAGTGGGGAACAGCTCTGAGATAAAATGTCCGGGATTTCTCTCCTGATTTTGACGCAGAGACAACACTGTTACATTTGAAATGTGCTAGATTCAGTTGCTTAGGCGTAGTTATGGGTTTTGTCCACACGATGGCAGTATGGGGAAATGTGGACAGATTTAGTCATGTGGATTGGTATGCTTTACATTGTATATTCGTGTCAACGGCGTACAAGATTCACTTGAGAACAAATCCGACTTATGAACGAGTTCCGTTCTGGGAGCATGTTCGTAAGTCGGGGACTTCCTGTATTGCATTTCAGCAAGTATCATGATTTTATAAATATCCTGACATATAAATTTTTTTTTTTTTGTTACAATTCTAAAGAAACTTGCCAAATAATTTGCTCAAATAATAATGAGCTCAGGATGTTTTGCTGTGAACAGCATTCGTCACCTGTGGCAGCAACATTTTGTGACCTCGAATGCCAACATATATAAATGTAAAAATGATTTAAAAATAGATTTAAATAATTAAAAATTTCAAATAAATGTGGCACTACAGGAGTTGCAACACAAAAGAATTGTGATATGTAACTGAATAAATTTTTCCCTCCTCCATCGCTACTACAACCTGTAGACGCGGTGACAATAAAAGTATAATTCAACACATTCAATTCTAATGGAAGAAAAAAGAATATTGGTCATCTGCCCACTGAACATGCTACTTTGAAAAATTAAATGACTGGTGCACAGTTGTGCTTCCTAATAGAATTTGGTAAAATTCGCAGGAATCGTTTAGGAGGAGTTGTGTGAAGACGATGGATGACGCTGATGGGAGACGACAGATAGCGACCGCTATATGAGTCATCTATGCTTGCAAACTATGTAAAAGCAACACAGACTTTTTTTTAGTACGTGTAATTTATTTGCAGTGTCAGCTTTTCTAACGGAAACCAAAGAGTTTTAATAAAACATCAAGCATAACAGGAATCAGTGTGTTCTGTTCTGTATTCAACTCCCTACTATAACATAACAGCGAATGGCTTATCAAACATTTCAGACTGTAAAGCTTTGCCAAAGAACAATCAATCAGAGTCAGTAAGTCGATTAAAAATTCCAACAAGATGCATTTTTGCTGACGCACCAACCCAGAGTCTGATTAGCAGGAAATTACTCACTTCGGTGTCTGTGGTTTTGATGAAGTTGAGCCGGCAGGTAGATAATTACGGCACTTTTGTAGCAGGTTCCAACAAACAAAATTTAGAAAACTTTTAACAGAAATTGATTGTAACAAAGGGTCTTTTTCCGATGCTGCTATTCTGAACTGAGCATGGTCATGGCTACATGATCCTTGTCTGCTGTGAACCTGCACGTCTACATCTTTTTAATTTGCGAGCGCACAGTAGAATTCATTTTTCACTCATTACAATATGACTGCTATTCGGACGGCGCTTCTTTTTTGTGCAGCTGAAGCCACACTGTTTAAATCTGCAAGATCCATTCAACCCGTCCCTCTTACCAGTCTCGAGTACTGTATGACCATCAACGTGTCAGGATAAAAGGTCAAAACACGCATCCTTAAGGACACTAAATTTGGAAACTAACCAGAAGCTAACTAATCAATAGTATAGCGTTGAGTAGTATTAAAGAGTATAATAAATTATTACTCATTCATGACCGTTCATAATGATCTTATAACAATATTAAACAGGCAAGGTCGAGTGGGTAAAGCCAACAGGTAACACTTAAAGCTTTCCACCTGTGCTTCATGAGAGAGAGAGAGAAAGAAAAAGAGAGCCCAGTAGGATAGCCCTTTGCTTTTTGCCTTTGCTTAGTTTTAAGCAAAGGATAGACGATAAGATTTGTGATTGACGTGCGTACATCGGTTTGACTCGTTTAAGGTCAGTGTCGAATGACTATAACGTTGATTAAACTCTTTTCACCAGATGCTCAAGTGGCGAAATACCGCATCTAAGTTTTATCTTGTAAGGTCGTTTCTGAGAGAGTTTTTTCATGTTCTTGGAAAAACAAAAACAAAAAATGTATCGAGTTTAAATTTTTTAACTATAGAAAAATTTAACTACTTATTATAATTTGTGGAATTTATTTTGTAAATAATTAAAATTTTCTAGACTATTTTAAAGGTCTGGTACAAAATTTTACTAGCAAATAAACTGTAAAACAGTGAGTCTCAATCACAGAGCCACAAACTCGTACTGGGCCACACAGAAAAAAATATATATATATTTATTATTTTATTGCCATTTTACTGATAATTGGAGTCTGCAGAGTGTTTTATTTTGGAAAAATGTTCAGATTGTCAACTATTCGCTTCCGTCTGTACCTCTCTAACCACTTCTGTACTTCTCTCTGTATCCATTTTGATGCCTGATAAAATTAAGCTAATGTTACAAGCTAACTCTAGCTAAAATGAATAAAAAAAAAAAAGCTTCTAAAAAGCTTCTTTGAAAAAATAAGCCTGCACTGTATAATTAATGTGGATTTAAATCAAAGTAGACGACCACAAAGCATTGAAAGCACTGCTCTCATTTCCAAAAACCGATCTTACTGAAGTGGAGTCGTCTGCAGTCAGAGCAACAAAACTAAATTACGGACCGGCCGGGAACAAGGAATACACTTCAGGTGTCACTGTCTCACATCACTCCTGACTTATTATGTACTTTATTATGCATTATGCATCTCTTTTCAGTCAAAAAACAAAACAGAAGCGACACAGTCCTCAGACAGGTTGTGGCTGTGGCAGGATGTTCAGTAAGCCTGAGCAGCCAATTTCCTCAAAACTGCACAAATTGTACCCGAGACTATATTTTAAGCAAGGAGACATCACACAAATTACTGACTTTATTTCATTAATTACTGTTGACAGCTTTTAATAGCACTTTTTTCTTTGTTTCCTGAAAGGCAGAAACTTCCTCTACAACAGTTCTTTGCATGTGCCTAAGACTAAATGAACTGTTATGATCATCTCATTAATAAAATGCAGTTTACAGAAATACCTAATAAACAAAAAAGAGGGGAAAAAATGCAGCAGGAAATACTTCCCAACAAAACTTGAGGAAGAAACCCTGACAGGAACCGAATTCCAAAGAGAACCAACCCTCTTCTAAGATTATACATCAATGCAAACCTGAAGATAAGAAGTAAACACAAGCTCCACACTGGTTCTACACACCTTGGAGGATTTCCGACGACTTCTGCGAGTCCAAACCACCACAAGTTTGTCTGGTTGCCTGGAAGAACAAACAAATAGGGGGAAAAAAGTAATTATTATAAATTATGCTATTCTTTATATGACATGACTCTTTAGTTTATCAATCAAGCGGTACACAGTTAATGCATGATTGGATCAAATATGACATCTGATTTGTGTTCAATGTGGAAAATAAACAAATTCTTGTGAAATGTTAGTTTATATATGGTGGGTCTATACTGGTCTACTGTTGGCTGTACGAGTGACCAGTGAATAATAGGACAGCTAAACCCAATTCTAAAAACTGTAACCTTTTGTACGGAATGAAAAACTCTGGTACCAACGATTCGAGGATTTGAGAAAAAGGCACAAAGTTTAGTGTTGCCTAATACGTTTCAGAAGTCAGCGGTGTAATCCTTCATGTAGTCCTGACTTGCAGTCTAGTGCATTTATATTTCGTCTAGCCGTGTCTAATCAAGATGTAGTAAACTTCAGCCTTACATTAAAGGATAAAGCAATGTGACCTACAATAGATGTGTATTTGCAACACATCATCAAAGTGCAAGCACACACACACACACACACACACACACACACTCGACTGTTTATCTAGGGCTTCATGGGTCTCGTGACAATTGTGCGATTTCATAGAAACACACACACACACAATAACAGATACTCCTCATGCACAGACTACAGGGAAATGCTGAAGCCAAAGCAGAGGCAGACAAACAAGAGTTAAACACAACCAATGAGAAGAGGAGACTCAGGACTGAGACAGAAGAGCAGAAAGAAACATTTCAGTGAGACTGAGGGTCAGTGAGCGAGTCAGTGAGACAGACGTAGCCAGGCAGGCCCGAGAGAGACAGCGAGACAGAGAGCGCCAATTATACAGTCTAACCTAAGTATCTATGTGTCTAACAGACAGACAGACACTTCAGACTCGGGAATCCCAACATGGATCAACTATACAGTAAGACACTCGCCTGGAACTGCACTATAATCTGACATGAAGTGGGTGGGTGTGTGTGTGTGTGCTCGGGACAGACAGATGATTAGCCTCAGAGCGTGTATTTCTAAAATGACTGAGTGTTGGCTCAATAACCCAATCAGTGAATGATTTCTCTCTCTCTCTCACACACACACACACACGCTTCAAGATATCTGGCTCCTGATGCAAAACTGTGATGAGAATGATTTTGAAAACAGCTACAGGGAACTAAATAAAAACACTGATGTTCCTGACGCGCTGATTTTCTTGTCCATCAGTGAGAGGGAGGAGCGCTACAGGAGCAGCACTAAACTGAGATTACAGACTGCATCAGAGGAGTATTCTCAGAACTACATGGAAATGGTTGTGCGTGTGTGTGTGCGTGTGGGTGATGCTGGTATGAGAACTCAAAATGTGTGGCTTTACGAATAATTTCTGAAATAAAACCATGGAGTTCTTTTGACAAAACTGTTACGATTTGTATGTCAGTGTCTGAATGCAATCCATTACTGCACACACAAACACGCACACCCATTAACCACAAGTAGATATGTGGGCGCTGTAGAGGGAGAGATAAATGCAGGATTGTGTGTGGTGTGGCTAAATCATGTGACATCGATCCATCTTCATTTCCTCCACATGACCTTAAACAGACACAAACATGGAGAGACGAACAAACAAGCTCAGAACGACAAGTAAACAAACAGGCAGAAAATCAGACAGACTGATAATCGGACTGAAGCGCAAGTTGTGTTACTGCAGTGTGACTCCATACAGAGAAGCACACACACACACACATACATA
>JAQQZT010000005.1:4650538-4664070 GCA_030068275.1 Clarias platycephalus | reverse complement strand
TCAGTGCCACACTCAGTGCCACACTCAGTGCCACACTCAGTGCCACACTCAGTGCCACACTCAGTGCCACACTCAGTGCCACACTCAGTTCTGCAGTGTTGAAATGTTAAGAGTGCTTTTTTTGTTCTGAATATTCCTGCTCTGAGAAGAAAAAGAGACAGAAGATAATAAGTCACTCTAAGAAGACTCTTTCACGCTCTCGTCCTCCCAGAGGAAGTGTTTAACTACACAGTACAAAACAGACCGCTGCCAAGGCCACTCCATGAGGATTTGTGTAATAAAAAAAGAAAATTAAATAAATAAATAAAAACACAAATGTTGAACGCTTAGATGAGATCGCAAAAATGTAAAAGCTTATATTTATAATTACACAAAATGAGCACAAATTTCACCTCCATCTGTCCACTGTCGCAATTTCTCCAAGTTTTATTATTCAGGGAAAAAGACGACTGCTCTTTTTTTTGCAGACTGTTTTTGCCTCCAATTCTTTAACTAAATAAAGGTTTTTATTTAAAATAATTCGAGGACACATGCTGCTGTCAGGCATCCATGAACCAGATCAACATGCCCATCTCTGACAGGTGAAGGTCCTCAGGTGCTGCAGAGAAGTATGAAAAGCCTATCTTAACGCGAGTGAGCTCTTACACTCATATTTATTCTTAATTAACACAATTCCAGGAATCTACTCAGTTGTTTTCGTTGCTTGATGAAGCACAATAATTTGACCCTCCTGAAATGACAGCATTCATTTTTTTCTCGTCACCGCAAAGCTTGTGTGAAAAAAGTTTCTCCAAAGTGAGTTACAAACAGAAATGGTGAAGCTGCACAAGAAGTTCCCATTTTGTTTAAAGTTTTGAGGAACACAGTGTTCCTGGACGGCTGTGAGACGCCTGAACTATTCTGCGCCAGAAATTCAGCGTCAGCGTTTTTTTTTCTGGGTTTTCGAATGGGTACATCGTCACGACAACCTCCGAAAACACGGAGAAGCTTCGCAACTTTAGACAACTGATGGATTAAATCCAGATAACATCCACAGTCTGAGTGAATAGTTATCACAGACTCCTATGTATCAGTATATCTCTGATGTTTGTTAAAGTATCACAAATACACCAAACTGAATTCCGACGAACATCACTTGTGAGATTATTCAAGCTAAATTCTGCCTCTCTCGTGAGTTGTCAGTTAAAGCAAACAATTAAGTTCAATATAGGTCACATAATGAAGCCACATAGTGCTACAATTGATAAAACTATTCAGAATAACTGCATGGCATTCATGAGTCATCTGAAGCGAACCTTACAAATGACTGCTGTCAGGGTGTGATCTGTTATACCCAAAAGACAGGAGTGCCTTCCTTTGTAGGTACAGATTTATTCAGCTCCTACTGTCGCTCCAACATTTGGCTTTTATTACATTGGCAGGATAGAAGTTATAGGAAAAACAACACTTGTTGCCCAATGATTTGTATCACTTAGATCTACTTGGAAGGGCAACTTCAAGTGGCTCTGCCCAAACGCATGGACAAGGGAATTAGGTATAGTAGTTACATTTATTCCCTACTTTTATACATCACAAGCTTAAAGGTCAAAGTGCTGGAAGAAACAGGTGAGTGTTGTGTGAGAGAGAGAGAGAGAGAGAAACTATGCAGAGAAACAATAAGAGACAAAAGAGGCATCATAACTTTCAAGGACAAAGTGCTGGAGGAAAGAAATGATTGCTCTTTTAGGAAGAGGAACTAAAGAGAAAAAGATAGGGCTATCGCTCAACACTATTTTTATTATATACAGTACTTCTAGCGTTATAATTCAGAAGCCCCATCTCCTCTTGGGTTCTCTCGCTCACTGCGAATCTGTCTCTTTTCATGTTCCGCCTCTGCCCAGAGCTCACTGTCTCTCCAATTCAACTGTCATTTCTTACTGGTGAGCCGGCTTTACGTACCGCCTTCATGCTCTAGGACCGGCTCCTTTGTCTCAGGCCTGGTGACCTAACAAATCACAGAGGAAGCCGAACTCCTGTAACCAACCGATAACGCAGGAGGTAGGATTTGTCAAGGAAAAAAAGTTATTTTTACATCATACTCCAAGTGCTGTCTATTGCAAAATATTTTCACTGAGATCCAAAAGCGAAAGCCTGGACCTGCTGATCCGTCTCAATCTCAGCTGAACCTGCATCTCAATGTTTTTTTACAAACTAAAGCTTTAACACTAATTAAGCACAGCAGGTACATTTGATTAACTTGTCACAAGACACCTGTGCGTTAGCCATTAACGGTTTACTGTTGCTTCAACCTCACAACAGCATCGCATTTCTAAACATCAGACCCACGTTCCACACTGATGGTTCTCCCTTCCTCTTCTCCTGAATTAAAGGCTCAACATCAATGACCCCTGATGCCACCTCCGTTCCTCTCATACAGACTAGTCGGCTAGTCGCAACAATGACACGGCGATGTTCCTGCAATGAACTGCTGAATAGAGCTTCTGTCTCCTCTCAGGTTCTCCTACTGCCTGTGTGTCTCACTCATACAGACTGAAATAAACCCGGCGATGGAACCTAGAACTCAACTAAATTACATTTATGCCTTCACTGAGCTTCGCCTGACGCCTCTCCTCACCATTATCGTTTATGAAATCAGAAGAAACGCACACACACAGACACACACCTCCCTGCAGCACACCGTAATGGAAATTTTCCTTTATTGAGTTTTTGATGGAGCAATTAAACAACTTTATTAGCTTCATTACACAAGGTCAGCAACAATGCAACAGAGAGGAACAGTGTGTGTGTGTGTGTGTGTGTGTGAGAGAGAGACAGAGGGAGAGGGAGAGTGAGAGGAAGGAATGTGTGAAAGCGAGAGCCAGAGCCATTTATGGGAGAAATAATAGTTTACATGAAGGATCACAATGCTCCCTGGAAAGATTTTGCATCAACACAAGAAACATAATGATCGATAATTCAAACATTATCAGCAGATTTTTTTTTTTACTTAATAACTCCATAAATATATTGCTAAGCAGCTCCTGAGAGTCATGCTTACATATAAACTTTTATAAATAATAATAATAAAAATAAAAAAAAACCTTTGGATCATGAGTCAAACCAGCAACATCTGGGTTTTTTTTTATGTGGATATTAAAATGACAGCAGTGGAAATTTCCTGACTAGACCATTGTATTTTGCAAAGCCTGACAAACCAAGACCTAAAACCTTTCCTTAAAAAGACAACCAATATGCAGAATCACATCAGGCATTTCCTCCAGCAGCTAATGTTAGCAGGAAGATCTGTCGTGGCTAACCGAAGAACCCTCGAACAAACAAAACGAATGCTTAGACGTTCATGTTCTACAGACCATGGAGACAAAGTACAACATACCATTCTGTTGTTTTCTTTTTTTTTTTCCCCTCCACAGACATACCAAGGGTGTAGAGTAACAAAACATTTCAAATAATGGAGATTAATGGATATTCGGTTTATAATCGCATTACAACACATGGATTCAAAATCGAACCGTGAGCCGAGTAAACATCCTCCCTGTTAACATTGGGGCAGAAAATACTGATATAACCAAGTACAGCTTAATGAGCAGATTAGCTCAAAAACAGAATCTCTCTCTCTCTCTCTCTCTCTCTGTCTGCCTCTCATCACTCTCTGGCGCAGCAGGAAATCTCTGTTCCTATCCCTCTTTATTATGGACAAAATACCAGCCGCTATATTAATAAATAAATTTTAAAAAGCTGTGATCTCATGTCAAATATCTGTTTGTTTGTTGTTTTTTTGTACGTTTAAGCTTTTCATACACATTACGGCTGCAACACATGTCCACAAAAATACACATCACTGTAACCATGACTTGCATGCACGCACACACACAGTTGCTACATAACATAGTGCTGTTCACATCACCTTTGTTTAATTCAGTTACAGGGAAAAGCTTAGATTAGATATTCGGGCGTGGAACCTAGAGCTGGTGGTTCATATTTCACAGATGCAGACTATGCTGATGTTATCGCCTATGCCACAGGATCAGACCATCAGGCACGGGAGCGAAATGACATCATATGCAAAAGAAGGGAAAAGGTCAGTTCATGTATAAAATGCAGACAAAATCGAATGTCTCATCTCTAGTGAAACTGTCCCTCAGGGTCTAGTCAACTGAGTAAGTGCCTGATTTTAAGTACTTTTTAAGCACAGTGCAGTCTCTGATGGTGCTGACAGTCGCGCTGGGAAAAAAAATAATTTTAAAATACTGCCACTATCCTAGACTTGCAGAATAACGGACGCTAAGTAAGCTTAGCATTATGAAATCTTTCCAATAAGTCCTGGAAATATCGCTTATGAACCAGTGGACCAATGCCCGGTTTGTGAGACATGCTGCCAACAGTCAACAAGCGAGTACGAGATCTGGAAATCATGACTCTGCTGGTTTGGACACACAGGCAGGATGGACGACTCATGACTTCCCAAAGAGCTTCTAGCTTCTAGTTGCCCTCTGGGATAGAAAGTTTTGATGACATTCGAAGAAAGGAACAAGTCGGCTCTCCGTCTCGCCTCTCAGGCCCAAGAGGAGGTCTGTCCAGAACACCAGTGAAAGCTTGAAGATTTATTTTTTCACTTGTAGGCGCGGTGTCACATGATGCTATACAGCCTCTACTCATTATGCACCTCACAGGGCCAATGTACCAAAAGATAATACGAGTGGTGGCCACTTTGCATAGTCGTCACCAGCATGTATAAATCAGTTTTAACACAAAAACATCACCAAAGTCATAAAGCTCAGCTCGAAGCAGCTATTTATTTACGGCGCCTGCTGAGAGGGTGGAAGCGAGAGCTGGTTTTAAACACAGACTCAAGCAGCGGCCCTGGGAGGATACAGTCACTCTGACGGGTACTGGAGTGCAAGTGTTTCATTTACACACACAGAGTTCAAGAAAGAGAGAGAGAGAGAGAGAGAGAGAGAGAGAAAGAGAGAGAGGAGGAAGGGAAAGAGAGAGTGACCGAGGTTGTTAAACTTCAATCTCAGTGTGTGTGTATACAGATGACAAAATAAGAGCAAAGATCAAAAAACTGTTGGGCAATTTGCAACCTTTCCAAAAATGAGAAAGATTTCAATACATGATACTAAATAAAGAACAGAAGAGAGACAATGTGCGTCCTTAAGGACTTCTCACACTTGGACCAAATCCATATTCAGAACTAGACATGCTCATGATAAATCATTAATGGATTAATTGCAATTAAGAATTTAACAGATTAAAAATGTATTAGGCGATAAGGTTTGTTCTGCATGTAGTGGTAACCTCGACAACCCAGCTGTAATATAAGCTTAGATTAGCTCTTCTCGCTAGCCAGGTTCTTTATATCCTCAATAACAAGACCATGAATGACTCAGCCTGTGTGCAATCTACTTCCCCGGCCTCCATCTTTATTTTTTACTGAAAGTGCCGTCATAAAACAAAACGCAGTTCTGTTTCTTGGTAAACCGACCGTTCAACAGCATCAACTGTCATAACTTCATATGCACAGCTAATGTATGTGCATGGAGGGGTGGGGCTATTAACAGACAGGACTTTGTGTGTGTGAGAGAAAGAGAGGGGGTGGGGCTGAGTGAAATAATGCTCTGAGCACAATTAAATAAGAAAAAAATATATATAACAATTTCTTGAATATGCCCTCTGCAGCTACGAACTCCCAGACACGGGTCTGACCTGAGATCAGATCTCAATCCATTTAATAAATCAGCTGTGGAGATGTGGCATTAGCAGCTGCTGCCTTTCTGAGAATAAAATTAATAAATCTTGTCACATCAACAAACAAATTCAGACTTATTGAGCTTAAACACGGATACATAATTTAATTAAAGCAAAGGAATAACATCACTTATAAAGTTATGTGAACACTACATGCTACAGTGTTGCGTAAGAGGCTTTTATCCCATTTGTAATTGGTCTTAAGTCACAGGCATTGGTGTCTGGGAGTTCAAAGGATGTGATCGAGTACGGCTTGCGAATGAAAGGAGGATGGAGTCTTGAGAAAGAATTCACACCTGCATTTGATTAGCTGTGCTCTTTTTATGTGCACATATGATGATCTAGCTTCAGTTAAAAGCACACTATATGGTCAAAACCTTTTAATCAATCCATCACACCAATCAGACCATCACACCAATGCTAAACATCCCTTTCCAGATTTATTCCCTCTTTACTCTTAGATGATTAGATAATGGACCATCAGTGATTGGACTCATCCTACTGATTACTTCATTACATCGGAACAATGTGCCTTTTTAAAAATCCAGAATCAACTCAACGGTTTTACAACCTGGTGCAGGATATCATGAGTCCCGATTATGCTTTCACTCAACCCTACAAAACTTGACCTGACCATCACAATCAGGTGGATTTGTGGAAAATCCCATTCTTTGATGTTGTATTGTGCTCCATTCTTCTACAAAACACACAGTTGTGATGGTCAGGTGTCCACATATATTTGGCCACACAATGTATTCATTCTGAAAAGTGGGTTTCTCGCTAAAAAAGTGAACAAAAATAAACATAGCCCATATAACGCCCCCTCTCTTGCACACACCTTGCCTCCTGAGTCGTCACTAATGATTAGTCCTTCTAATTATCGATGCAATGTGATGATTGCATCTGGATTTGATCTTCACTGGGCCTATCCCAATCTCAGCTTGGACTTGCTAATTAAAGTGTAAACGAGAGGTTTGACTGCTCAGCTAGAATTAAAACCAGATAAAAGCAATAAAACACGCTGAATGTTCTCTAGATTATAAACTGTAAATGATTAAAGATATATCTCTAACAAACTTGATAGAAATTAATCTACACCCCGATAAGTTCAAGATGAGAGATCTATTTGAGTGACTACTAGTAGAACATACATACACAGCAAACACACTTCAAGCAGAGAGAAAATTAGTGAAGCAAGTGTCAGCCGTGAAACCTTGATGAGGGTTAAACGCTCAGGGTTTGGCTGCAGCAGAGGGTTTCTCTCTCCACCTCGCTCCTGCTGATTATCCTGGCAGGGAAAAATCGTGCTGCTGGCACCAACTGCACTGATGACAAACACACGCTGTAGTGGAGAGGATCCCAACCTGCAGCTCTATACACACAGAAATTCACTGCAGCTCATAAGCTCCGCCACCCGAGTTGAGGCTCCAACATTTAACCAAGAGATACGACGAGATCAGCTCAGTTTCATGATAAAGGACATCACAATACACTAAGCTTATCTTTTTTAAGGATATCTAAAAGACAGTAGTTACAACCTGTTTAAAAATCAGATGACTTTGTGTTAATTTTGATTTCCTGTTTTTCCTTTTCGGTATTATTTGTATACATCACATTGTGATATAAAATTTGTTACATCGCCCACGTCTAAGGACCAGTCCTTGATTCTGTAGTAGCAAGGGGCTGCATTCGACATAATCACCTACATCAGTTGAATAACTGTCGACTAATGCTACATCCAACTCATAATTCCTAGAAGGAACACCCCTCCCAGCATGAAATGCCTAATTTACTGCATAATCAAAATGGCAGTTTTACACTGAACATACAAGTATGTGCTTTGAACCAATTAAAAGATGGGTATGCATTTTCCACCACTACATACTTGGTAAATTTAGCGAATGCTTCTACTGTCTCTCTCTCTCCCTTTATTTTTTTCATTCTTTCAAAGTCCAGAGTGCCAGTCGTTGATCCATCATTCATATTTGAACCTGAATTTCTCCGTCATACACGTAGGTCTTGCTTTTGCTGGCACAAGAAGAGATTCTCTGCTGGTTAGAATATGTACATTCTTAAGAGAGAAAAAAAAAACCAAAAAAAAAAACCCTATCCCAATGACAAGCTCCAGGAAGGATGAAAGGATATGCTTATAACGATGGCCTGAAGAGAGGCGAGAGCCTGAGCTAAAAGGTCATGTCTGGAGCTCCGTGGATCTGTCAACTGAATTACAATATGGCTGCTTACAACATCTTGGGACTTCAATAGGAAGCCTCGACAACAAGCAGAAAATATTTTTTTCAAAAAGACAGAAGTGACAAACACACACACACAAACCCAAGCAGGTCCATAAAAATCAAGCAGTGGTTTAGGACATCACTTGGAACTAAGCGGCTGTGGTTTCTGTCTCAGGGCAGAATGGAAACTTTCCATCACAACAGTAACATTTGAGACCGATGAAATGCAACGCCGTCTCTCTCACTCACGCGCACACGTGCGCTCGGCCTCCAGGATATCAACAACCTTTCAGCATGCTGACAGTCAGTGAGTAAATACATGTCTTTTATAGCGCCATCGTTCCTTCCTTCCGTCTCTATATAATAGAAGAGACATATCCAGGCACGGCCGCTCCCGGCATCAAAAAAGCAGCTTAGGATGAAGACATGTAGTCTTTCCTCACATTCCTCTTAACAGACAACAGTACATTCTCATCATTCCTTCACTTCACACTCACATCTGGAAGACCTCAGGCACGTGGTAGTGAGGGGAAAAAAAAAGTTGCAGTAGTGAAAGACATCAAAGATGATGATGATGCAAATTTTGAAACAGAGCTGAAATTTCACCAAAGCAAAAGGGAAAGCTGAGATTCTGACTGTAGTAATAACAATAAGATAAGGTACAAGAGGTATCATATCTTTTCGGTGTCATGGCCCAAGTTTAGATTTGAGTAAATTACCAGTATTTAAAAGGTGCAAAAGTTCATGCTATGCTTATTTGGGTTTCGATTCGCCTACTGTTAATCCTTTCAAAGATACTATATGGGTTGCCTAAGACTTCCCGAAGAGACTGATCATGCTCTTAGTCCCTGACTTATGAAATGTGAAATAGTACGAGGATGCGTTTATTGATAGAGCATTCTAAAACTCAAGTTAAGTGATTTAAACCCGGGGATATTACAGCTTTCCGAAAGGTTAAGCTAATAAGAAAGAAGCATTGTGGCATACATGTGTCAAACAGAAACATGCATAGTTTCATTAGCATGAACTTGAAAAACTCCAGTAGTTTACTGCCGTTCAACATTCACACACATAGCCAAACCATCCAGTAAGCGTTTTTTATACTAGAGCCCCGGGATCGTTTCGGAGAGCATGTGACCACAAAATCTGGGTCTTTTTGATCAGTGGAAACCAAGTCTGCTTGAAGAGGTTGTCTTGGACACCGTACAGTACGAAGTGGTACTCCTGCTGTATCGGAGCCTGTAAGTTTACACACGAGCGTACCAAAGAACGGAGAGCAAAAATCAATGTGAAAGGTGGCCAGCACTGAAGTGGGGTGGGGGGGGGGGGGGGGGGGGGTGAATGGGGCAATCGTTCCTGCGCACAATACAAATCAAACTGCAATAAATGAATAATAAAATCCTAAAATTAAAAAAAGAATCCATTGGAAACTTGTATTTAAAAAAATAAATAAATAAGAAATATGGCGCATGTATGCATTTCTGCTGGGTGTCAGACAAAAGTACTTCTTTTAGCTTAACAATTTAAGGCACAATTCACAATATATTCTTTCTAGATTAATATGATCTTTAGATATGATCTAATATTCTTTCTAGATTAATATGATCTTTTGATATGATCTAATATTCTTTCTAGCTTTATACTATATTTTACAACCCTGAAAAAGATTGCAATAACAGACAAAAAATTAAGTACAAAAGATTCCGCCTATGCCTGGGGCATCCACCTAATGACGATCTGGTAATAATCAGACAGAGATACATCCACACCTCACAGAATAACATAAAAGTTGATGATGACGCTGCCTACTGTTACGTCCAGTGGGGCCGGACTGTGGAACTAACAACCTGCGCATAAAAACAGTGTAACAAACACACAATCTGAATTTCTCCAGTGAGAAGCCCGCTACTGTACTGAAATGCTTTAAAAGTATTAATGACGCATGTCACACTTGGAAAAAGAGTATTCAATGACGGTAATTCTCAGCTCAACAAACATGCAAAGCAAAAAGGTTCCTGGAACCCAAATCGCCTGTGGTCTCTGCTAGTTCCCGCAACAGAAAAGTACATGATGACCTTCCGAACAACCCTCCATCTCTGATACCGCATGATGTTTTTATAGGCGTTTATATATATGTGTGTGTGTGTGTGTGTGTGTGTGTGTATCCAATTTGTACACCAATCCAAGACATACCTACAAAGCTAGCAGCGTTATCTTCTGATCTGTGTATGTGTATATGTCTGATGGGAGACACAATATAGACGTGTGTAATCTGACTCTCCTGAAGCCAAGCCTTGATTTTTCTCTAATGCTGAAATCCATTGATGCACTGAATAAACCACAAGCTATCCAAACAAGTGATGGGGAGAGCTATACACTATAAACCCTTCCCTGTGCAGTACACACCCCACACATAAGGAGCGAATCATTCCTGCTCACACACTCACCATTTCTTTGTACATTCCACCATGAGCTCCTGATAAGAGGCCACGAACTGGAATTTGGATGCGTGCTTTCCCACACGCTGCAGTCTTTTCCACACTGAAGCCATGAGTAAAACCTGCGGGACTTATTTTTGAAGTACGAATGAGATCTGATCCTGGTGCTGCTTCTTGTCAAAGTGGTACTTTTCAGCTGTAATTCAGAAGCATCCGGTTAAAGAAGAGTGCGTCGCATGGACGTTCATCGTCGACGTGAAAATCCACAGACTGCCATCAAGCCAGAATGGAAGGGTGAAAGACGGCGGTGTGATGAAGAGATACATAAGCTACACGGACAGAGGGATATGCTGGCTCCGGTAAACCACATACTGCAGAGCAGGCTGTCCTAATCGCAATTAGGCGTAACACACTCCATTATCAACGGAGACGCAATAAACCTGCAGACAGAAGAGGGAGAAAGATCATTTCGTGCATCTCAAAACAAGTTAGACAAAAAATGTAAAGCTGTAGAATATTTAAAAAAACAACACAGGATTAAAAATGAGATCTAATCCACGTCTCATTACATTGATGAGAAAAACTAATATGGTAATAAAACACTCATTACGATGAGACATGTGAATTTGCTGTTGCTATAGAAATGAAAATATCATACCAAGCGCATCAATATAAACACATGATCTGAATGACAGGATTGCTGTTACAGTTGTGTAATGGAAGGAATAACTGAGTCACGCTGTGAATCTTATAAAGCATGTTATTCCACTTGTACCACACCGATCTGATGACAATAAGTCTATAAGGGGCATTTAAGTCAAACCTGGACTTACAGTATGATTGTGTAGAATAACTGAGAACTATAAAAACTCTAAATTTCTCTAAATAATCCCGACTACACAAAGCTCTAATCCCAGTGTTTCATTAGTGTTTGAATACCATCAAGGCAGAAAGTTCTCTCAGTATGCCAGACCTATGATTGGACTGCCTGTCTGATTCACGCCTGAAACCCTGGCCTCCAAACATGCGGCTTGGAGCGAGGTCAGGACTGTACGGGGGATGTGTCAATAAGTCCCAGCCGAGTTCCTGTAACGTGCAAGTGGGGTTGGTGAATGAGTGCGTGTACAGATCCCACAGACAGATGCCTCTCTTTTGCAAGTTGGTGACGTTGATTTTCAAGGATCAGGCGTTCCCACTTGCTGAATGTTCACGGGAATGATTGCAAGGGGCTCAGATCAACCCCCGCCAGGGATCGTCATTAACAGATATACAGCCTTCTCTAAAACGCTTACACCGTTTAAATGTTTTACTCCGGCTCAGATTCTCATCACCATACTGTACTTGAAGTCTACGCCCCTTGTTGCGCTTTCTTTGCAAATCTGTACACAGTGTGCAAGATGCTTCAGATGCTTGGATTGAACGCCTGTTCAAAGATCAATTCTGTCCTGCATAAGATTGCATTTCTGAGATTTTCATTTAAAACAATCTTTAAAAAGTGCATAAATTCACCATGTGCAGAAAAGGGATGGGAGATGGCTAAGACTTTTTTTTTTTTTTTTTTTTTTTTTTATAAGGACAAAATGCTGATTTGGTTTCTAAAGGAATGTTTTCTTTATATACATTTAAAACCGTAGAAGATTTAATGAGAACGTTTAAAGTAGTATTAACTGCAGGAGTCATTGTAAATAAAGCTTCTAAACAGTTCTCTGGTTGAAAACCTCTTACATTCTCCCAAAAAAAATCTGTGATTTTTTTTTTTATGCTTTTGACAGCTGACACACTTACATTCATTAATGCTAGTTAAATCTTGTGCATGGCTTGAGAATGTTATTAGCACACATTTTTATATTATTGTTTTACTTGAAAAACAGATACAATATTTATGTTCAACGTCATAAATAACTTAAGTAACACGCTGGGTGAAAAATAAAATCCATTACTCACCTGTTAAAAAAAAACCAGCAGCCAGTGTTTTGGAGCTAAACTGCTAGCAAACTTAACGTTATCTCTCTAAACAACAAACACCGGGTGCACGGAGACAGCCTGCTAGCCTGGTTAGTCACGCTGAAAAGAAGCCAAACGAATTCCTAACACCTCCACTAGTACCCCTGCTACTACACCACGGCATACACCCGGAGCTAATCCAGTCGTGCTAGCTGCCCCAGTCAGGCTAACTGCCCTACAGCGCTCGAGCCCGTTAGTTCCTTCCTAGCATCGAGCTAATATAAGTACAGCTAGCCAGGTAGCTCGCGCGCTAACATCATCCTGAAAGAATGTTCTGGAAGTGTCGGTTAAAACCAGCAACGCTGTTGTCAGATTAGTACACGGAGCGAAAATAAAGGAGAACTTTCACCGGCAGAATGAGAAGAAATTCCAGCATTCCCTCTCGCATTAAAGCAAACTCCGACAATCAAGCCACCGTCATTCTCCAACCAATCCCACTTACACTGAGCTCCTACAGCCGGGAGCGCACTAGCGTGCTAAATAGTACGCACGCTAGCTTTAAGAGCGCCGTACTTAGTGTGGGACACTGTTTAGCACGCTAGTATGCCAGCCTGAGTATCTGCCTCTGCTGCTGCTGGAAGACACGCCGTCGGAAATTCCTATTGGCTGTCGTGTCCAGAATATGCAAATGAGAGTCCCTGCTCGGAATTCTATATTCCTATTGGTGGGTTGAGGGTGTCTGTCAAACGCATTGATCCCGCCCACATATGTGGAGGAACATAAAGCGCTGTGCAATGTTATCCCTTGAATTTATTTTCTTTAGTGTAGAGAGATGGACAGACAGCCAGACAGACAGACATGCACAAATAAATCAGTACACTCCCTGGAATAATTTGACTTGGATGTTTTTTTTATTTCGTATTAACATACAGAATATAGAAATGCAAAAATAAATACACCATAAGAATAAATGATACATATGACTATTGACTAAGACTATACATAAGATTAAGACGATAGATAGATAGATAGATAGATAGATAGATAGATAGATAGATAGATAGATAGATAGATAGATAGATAGACATACATTACAGTTTTTCTCAATTGCTTTGGCTCAGTTCTCAAATGATTTTTTTATTTCCCAAAACATTAAGTTCAGATCTCT
>JAQQZT010000005.1:4623391-4641848 GCA_030068275.1 Clarias platycephalus | reverse complement strand
AGAGATGGAGAGAGAGAGAGAGATGGAGAGAGAGAGAGAGAGATGGAGAGAGAGATGGAGAGAGAGAGATTGAGAGATGGAGAGAGAGATGGAGAGAGAGAGAGAGTTGGAGAGAGAGAGAGAGAGAGAGAGAGAGAGAGAAGGAGAGAGGGGAGATCTTGAGAAAGAGAAGGAGAGGAAGATAACAAGAAGCTTCGAACATGGAATAGAAATTATGAGACTAAGAGCATGAAAAAAGAAAGAAAGAATAAAAGAAAATAAACATTGATTGATTTAAATTTTTTCTTTTTATGTCAAAACATGTTTGGTTGTTTCCAAGCTTTGGGCATGCATTTGTTGATTTTTGGAGAGAAAAAGAGAATGCACGTAAGAGGATGGAAGTGCAAGAAAGAGTACAAACGAGAGTGAGAGAAAGAGAGAGAGAGCAAGAAAGCAAATGAGTCTGAGACTGAGACTGACAGATTGAGAGAGAGAGAGAGAGAGACTGAGAGAAAGTGAAAAAACAGCGAGTACGAGAGAGAGAATTAAATAAAAGAAACTGTAGAATAAAACTAAGAAAATGAAAGAAAAAACAACAATAAAAATTGTGCATTTATTAAAGAGTTGACATGATAAACGGATTTAAAAAGCAAAACAAATGTAGTGTCCGTCTGTGCTCTCAAACGCACTGAGGAGTGAAAGGATGCAGGGAAGAAGGCCCGGCTCCCTGGGGGCAAGAGGGGGTGGGGTTAAAACAAAAAACAACTCAATCAAGTGGAGAGAATGAGTGAGAATGAGCTGGAGTGAAAGAAAAGAGAGTGAAGGAATGCTCCCAGTGAGAAAGGAAATATTTTCAAACGTGTAAATTTCCTCAAATCTAAACAAGCTGGGTTTTATTGGAAAGATCTCCAGGCAGAGTGTGTACATGGAGAAGTGCTCCATCAGAGGTCAGAGAGGGAGAAATATTAGTAGGAAGAATAACAAGACGTAATGAACGACAGCGTAGAGAAATACGCTACGCAGAGGTGTTGTTATAGCTGCGTCCTGGATGTGTGTTAGAGCTGGATGTGGAGGGAGAGAGAGAGAGAGAGAGAGCGAGAGCGAGAGCCAGAGAGAGAGGGAGAGAGAGAGAGCGAGAGAGAGAGAGAGAGAGAGGGAGAGAGAGAGGGAGAGCGAGAGAGGGAGAGAGATAGGTTTATTCCATTACTGAGGAAAAGGTCAAGGTCATTTTTCAACATGTCTTATTATCATCATTACTCGTCGTATCACATTAATAATTAATAATACATGGTCTCATATGAGAATAAAACAGGCTGAGAGAGAGAGCGAGAGAGAGAGAGAGAGAGAGAGAGACGTGTGCTCTAGCACAGTCTGGTTATCAGTTATTCTGCTGGACTGACTTCCTGTTTCAGTAGACTGCTGCGTCACAGGAAATATCAGTTTAACTTCGGAGTAATCACTTAGAGAGAGATGTCTTACTGATGAATGATAGAAGCATACTCTCTCTCTCTCCCTCTCTCTCTCTCTCTCAGCTCCTTTCCTCTCATGCATTCCTCCCTTTCCAGCGCAGGCTTTTACTCCTTAAAGACATGTTGAAATGTGGTGTGAGTCTGGGATTAGTCAGATCACTCAGAGGGTGTGTTAGAGTGTGTCCAAACTGCTGCTACAATTGGAAGCACACACAATAATAGCTCAGTGGTTAAGGTTTTAGACCAGGGGTCTCCAAATCCAGTCCTGGAGGGCCAGTGACCAGCACCTAAACACACCCACTGAACCTAGTAATTAACACATTAGTTAAATCAGCGGTGTTTGAGAAGAAGAATCACCAAAGTGTGTTGGACACTGGCCCTCCAGGACTGGATTTGGAGGCTTTAGACTATTGATCAGAAGGTCCCAGGTTCAAACCCCAGCACCACCAAGTTGGGCCCCTTGAGCAAGACCCTTAACCCACAGTCGCTGAGATAGAATGTAAATCACCCTGGATAATGGCGCCTGCTCAAATAGAGGATGTCTTTCTGTGCTGGAACAAAGAGACCCAAACCTGTTCCATCACGATAATGGCAAGGTCCATGAAGAGGAACCCCAGGAACGAACTGGAACTGGAGCCTCCTCCACATTCCAACATCTAGTGGAAAGGTTTTCATGAAGCCTTGATGTAAATCTAACAGCGAAGAAGAGACTATGACTGCAATGAGAAGCTCAACATGCTCATCTGGCTGTGATGGTCAGGTGTACATATCTCATTACTTTTGCCAGGATGTAGTGTTGTCTAAAAGCGAAACTGGGACGCATGATATCCTGCCAAAGGACACCATCTTGAATAATCATGTTAGATTCCAATAGAGGATTTATAAAAACGTTGAAGAGATTGTGTATTTGAAAAAAGTCACAATCTTTTGATGTAATAAAGAAGAAATCTACAGATCAGTCCATTATGTAAAATCAGACCAAGATTCTAACAGAGCAAGGTGTTTTGATTGGAACGAGAGGTTAATCACTGACGGCTCTAGAAAAGAGACGAGCTCTTTGAGGTTTGGTCAAGGTTATAGTTGATATGATCCATGAAAGTTTTATTTAGGAGGGAATGTCAGAAAGGTAGTCTGATGAGAAACTGGATGGATGGATAGTCCTGACCTCGCTCCTAGTTAAAGAACATTCAGAGACCTTATAGGGTCATAGGTTCAGAAAATGCAAGAGATCAACTTAGAACCATCTTGGAAAGCTAAACACGCCTAATGATGGAAAGAACCCTTGGAGAGCTTGCAGACCTTATAGAAGGTACTGGAAATGGCTTTTTGAAAAACATGTTCTTCTTGGGAAATTTCTAGGTTAAAAGTGGAAAATACATCACTTACTTCCATCAGTTACCTTTAGCAGAAACAAATCTGGTTATCTCACAACAGATATTAGCACCATCTCCAGGCACTACAGACTCCTTTACAGATTTACTTTGGATTTGAACGTTGCCTCTTATCATTTGAAGTAACACTAGGAATTTAGGATGATTTGGGTCTTTTGTTATTAAATTAAAATGTGTGTGTAATGGGTTAAATGGCGAAGTGTGTTTATTCGGACAGATCTCCTGCTTCTCATCTCATTTTCCTGCTATTGTTGTCTCACTCTCTCTGTAAGTCGCTTCCTGAGTCCCTTCTTTCATTTCCTTTCTATCTCTCTACTGTAGCTTTAATTACTTTCTCAGAGGAGCTCTTTCTCTCCATTTCACATACTTTCTGATACTCGCAAATTTCAGTCTAGTCATCCTATGCAAGTATTTGCACAGCGACACATTGAAGAAACACTAGAAACACTGTGACTATAAGGTTAAAGTGCAGAAACTTTTGAGATGTCAGGCCTTTTTTTTGAAAAACAAGACTTTTTACGGACGTTGCGTCTATTTTAGGGCAACATAATAGAAATCGTCATTCACTTCAAAGCTGGCCTTATGTCAACCCTGGATGGTGATAGTTTCTTGGGGTGGGTCTGTCATTAAATATTTAAAAGTTTTTGGTGATTTTTTTTTTCCTGCAAAATTAAATGTTCAGGTCAGAGATGGTGAGATCATAAGTGCACCATGAATTTATTTTAAATATATTGTATGTGTACCTGACTTTTATAATAATTATAATTATTATATTATTTTAATAATATTATTTTAATAATATTATTTTAATAATAATAACAATAATAAATAAAAACCTTCCAAAGGGATAACTACGGTGGCCCTGAAGTACAAAAAAAGTTCAGGTGTTTCCTGAAACACCAAAACGTTTCATTAAAGACAAAAACGTATAAGAAGACACAAAAACATTTAACAAAGTACAAAAACATTTCATGAAAGACAAAAACTTAAAAAGCAAAAACAAACATTTTACGTTTTACGAAAGATAAAAATGTTTAACAAAACAAACATTTCATTAAAGACAAAAACATAAGAGAACACAAACATTTAACAAAACACAAAAATGTTTGACGTAAAAACAAAAGTTTTCACATAACAGTTAAAAATTTTAGAAAACAAACAAACAAAAAAAATCAACAAACATTAAACAAGACCTTATAGAATTGGAGACCCAAGTACATCCTAATGTGACTTAAAAACTTAAAAGATTAGGATATACATTTCTCAGAAATCAGCAACCAAACAAATGATCAAATCTACACTATAAATGATCCCTTATTAATTAAAAACATATTGAATATAGTTGCATATTGCCTGATGATGTATTTGTCATAAACTCAAGATTATAAAACTTATTTCCGCATGTCTTGTTCTTCAGGCAGAAAATAATAAGAATAATAACCTTGAAATTAGTTTTTTTAGAAACATCTATATTGTTTGTAATCATTAGTTATAATAATTACAAGTTAAAAATCTTATAATGTTTACAACAACTATACAAAACTATTTCTAGTACAAATAATTGACTTATGTTAAATACTCTAGAAAATTTGTTAAATAAAATAAAAAATAAATAAAAATAAAACATTAATAAACTGTGTGTCACTTTATGAGTTCAGATATGAACAAAAACAAGGAAAAGCAGAAGCAGTGACACCATAATGAGGCTAAAAGTAAAATAAATCACTGGGATAACGGAGACATTATTAGTTATTTCATGCTGCACTACAACACAGCACTTCCTAAAAAGTTCCAAGTAGATCGTGTTCGTCCTACCCCTGGATATCGTACTGTTTATGGGTCTGTATGTGACCAATAAAATTCGAATTTGAACAGAAAGAAAACCATTTATTTTGTGTGCATATTTCACAAGTAAGAACACACTGTAGAGGTCCACCATGGCCAAAAGAAGAAGTGAGAAAAGGATGATTAGTAAAGGATACACCCCAGTCAGGGGTCTTAAACTGGAGCTGCATCGTGGGAAGGAAAACGGAAGGAAGTAATTGAAGTGTGTGAGAAAACCTCTTCCACGACCACATGGTTTCCTTTCAGCTCCACCCAGAGACACCAGAGCACCGACACGTCCTGACTATTGGACTAAGTCAGGCTTCTGCTTCCACAAGCGCTCTGTACTAAAGAAGACCTCAGAGGTCTGAATCGAACAGTCAGGCGGTCTGTAGTTTTACTAAGATACCCACCACCATTTCTCACCCTGACTTTAGACAAGAAGAAGACAATAAGAAGATTTATAGTGCTGCAGAAAGTTTATTGGTCAGTTAAACCTATAAGAAACGGAGAGGAAAAAGGGAACAAATGAGAGAAAGCGGAATATGTAGAGGGGGGAAAATAGAGGAAAAACAGGAGAACGATGGGTTTTCAAGTCAAACCGGGACTTTTGATGGTGCAGAAAAACAGAACAGAGCTATGAGAGTAAAAACTTCCTTTTATTTCTCTACATGATCCCCTGCTACACTAATGCACTTATCCCAGTGTGTATCTTATCATTTTGTCTCATACAGATTCACATTTCCTACAAACTTAAATAATTCTTTTGATTGTGTAAAGCTGCTTTGCAACAATGTTAAAAGCGCTATAAAAATAAAATTGAATTGAACTGCCTGCTTCATGTTTGAAACGCTGGCCTCCAAGGAACTCCATAAACGGCCCGAACATGTGGAAATGACTTGAAGAGAGGTCAGGACTGTACAGTTGCGTCTCTTCCACAAGTTGAAGACGTGCTATCCGTCGATTTTTTTTTTGTATTAATAATAAAACTATAATGAATAATTTCGTATACGTCATTCCCCAGTTTGTCCAATCAGTTGAAATCTCTGTGTTTTCATCCAAAATGCAAAAACTGGGAAACATATTTAAAGAGAAATAACATCAACAAGGAGCTACTGTACTGTACTGTATGTTCACTATTTAAACACTCTGATATGCTGATAGTAAACATCCATAAAAGTGCTGGCTAAAGAAAACTCGAAAATAAACCACAATCTTGCAGTTCTTGAAGCTCTCACTAATTAATTAAACCAAGTGTGTCAAAGCAGGCACCCTCTGCAGTGAGTATAAGCACATGCTCTTAGACACTTCATGTAAGATTTCACACAGATGAGATTTGTGAAGCGCAGTCATGAGAAACAAGTCATATCTCAGGAGCGGTTTGATCCCGAGGGGCAAAAGCACGAAAATCAGATGTTGAGCAGCAGACGGTCAGCTGATTCACTGTGACGAGGGTGAGACGAGAGACGGGACAACACAGACAGAAACACAGGGCAGGATGTGGGGGGAAATCTTCAGCTCGATAGGATGGTTCGAGTGAAATAATGAAGTAATTTCATCATTTTTATAAAATTACATTTTATGGCAGAAGGCCTGATCCAGAGCAACTTACAGAAGGGCTCTCAATAAATAATAAAATACTCTATAGGGGAGGTTATACAGTATGGTAAGAAAAGCACAAAGGCTACCATTCCTATAAACAAAAAGCTCATTCCACCCTTCTTCATCATCTTCATCATGATGTGTGTCTAGTTTTACAGTAGGACCAACTGGACTGAGCTTAAAGGATAAGTGTGAGCTCTTGCAGCTCTTACTGGAACTTATTTACTTTTATTCATTCATTCCTCTAAACCGTTTATCCTGTACAGGGTTGCGGAGGCCTCTGGAGAAATTCCAGGAAACTTTCGGGGACACCCTGGACAAGGTCCCAACAGGTGTGTTGGTCCCAATCCATCGCAGACACACGCAATTTGGAAACGGCAATTATCTTAATATGAATGTCTTTGGGTTGTTGGAGGAAATCCATTAATCCATTATCTCCAAAACATCTAACATGGGTTGTCCCTCTGATGAACACTGCCTCTCATATACAGGACATAAATGAGCTTTAACAACACAATGCTGCCCTCTAGTGGTGAGTCAGCTTAATGCTTATTCCAAATTTTGCCAAATTATGCTTCAGTGTGAAGGAAAAAGTGACGAGTGTGCAACTGAGAACAAATTTACACTAAATTTCCCAGCACACAGAGGTTTAAATGATCTCCCTTAAACTCAAACCATGTAGAATAAATCCAAGTTTGAGCAGAATGTGTCTAGTTTACATAAAGGTAGTGTCGAGCACATTTGCAAACGTGTGCGCGCGCACGTGTCTGTCTCTGTGTGTGTGTGTGCTGCAATAAAAGAATCATACAAAATATAAATAAAAATCAAGGTCATCATGTGGTAAAAAACAAACAAACCAAAGTGATTGCAGTTCAGGTTACAGGCAGCAGAGGGCGCTGATCTTACAAACTGCTTTATATACACGTGTGCTGCGGACACCTAGAGGGCTGTGACGGTACTGCATGTATAACAAGTACAGTAAATATTTGTAATTTTGTAATGAGGCTTAAAATTCCCACAAATTATTTCTGATTAAGTATAACGTTTAAAAACAAATAACCAGAGCAAATCCATGGGATTTACACAACCTGATATTTAACATTTACACATCACACCTGATTTAACTAATCAGCCTTTTCTTAATTAAAGTGGGTGTGATAGGCGGTGGTTCTCAACCGTATTCCTGGAGGAGTACTGCCCTGCATGGATTAGTCTTTTCCCTGCTCTAAGTCTCGTGTGTTGATCAGAGTTGTGATTAAAGGTTCGGCTGGGCCGCAGAAGATTTTCACATTTCTTCACCGAAGCCTTGTTAAGTTTGTGAACGGCTGGTGTACGTTTCAATTTGATTACGATCAGAACTCCAAATGTCCATTTCTGTAATTTACGTGAGAACTTTTAGTAGAGGAGACTTACTTTTACTCCCCTACATCAAATATCGAAAACAAAGATCTGAGCCCCTCCTACTGAGCTACATGTCTCCATAGCATTGCGCTACATAACCACAGCAGTGTGGAGTATTTATAGCGAGACGATTATACATAATTGAGTTACTTGCATTTCCTTCGAGACATGACTAATAACGCAACAGGTGTTTCAATTCAGAAGCGGAGACGGTTGCAGGCGGCGCCGAAAACAGTACTTTCACTATCTAGAAGGAAGGAAAAAGAAAAGAGAGAGATAGATAGATAGAAAAATGTTACTGCGAGCTAATACAAGCCCTGTACATTTGATATTTAAGTAAATTTGAAGGTGAATACTTTTACTCAAATACACATGACCACGGAGGATTTGTACTTTTACTTGAGTGCGATTCGCCCTAGGATTCTCCAGTACTGGATTTCTGTTCTTTGCCCACATTTGGAAAAACACTATATAATAAAAAATTTACTTTTTCTTGTTTCTAGGTAGAAAGTGTTATTTCCCCCGATTCCTTTTGCCTAAAGTAAATGAAAAAGAGACAAATTTCTCTTTCACAACATCAGCCGGTAAGAAATAAGAATTTGCGTTACACAGAATAATCGACTTTACGGTGGCCGTAATCAAGGACATGTACAGGAACATAGCTGAGCACCAATAATAATAATAATAATAATAATAATATAAAAAATATATATAGTTGCAAGTAACGATGAGCGGGCCCAAGCACCCTGCGCCATTGCACCCACCCACCCCAACCATTTATATAGTGCTGATGTTAAGGTGCTTGGGCCCTAACAACAACAACAACAACAACAATAATAATAATAATTTCTCAATTTAGCATGAATTACTTTCATGATAAATGGTTAAAGATATTAACAAGATAGACGAAGATTTCACTGTTTCCTGAAAATGATCAACCAAATGTTTGAAGCTGATTGAGAAAGTTACACGCCACAACCTGAAACAGTGAGTGAGTTCTGTAACTCGACTCAAGTCTGTTATTCTCTACCTTGTAAACAATTGCTTGAAACAGGTCCGGTGATGAGAACCGGCTCCTGATTGGTTGGAACGAAAACCTGTTTGTTTAACCCACAGCATTGATTAGAATATAAAAAATAAAAAAAAAACATGAGGAAATCTTTTCTCTCTCTCCTTTTTTAAAAATTTTTATTTGTAAACAACTTCAGCAGGTTTGCCTGATTATTTATCCCCCTTGATATTTCCATTTAAAAGTTTAAAAAAAAACAACAACGATATAATAGATTAATGAAAATGAACCTTGTATGCCAGCAGTGTCAGACGATCTCAGTGTTTACACCGACAACAGTTTTTACGCGCCCTTATCTAATATTCCTGTACCTGGAAGGCTTTCGAGATTCCAGGAGTCGATACTTAAACCTACAAGGTCATGAAGGAACATTCTGGAAGACAATATTCAATAGGCTGCGAGTGTAAACTTTGATTTCGTGGTCGTGTCAATAACTGCTCACCTCTTGATCTGGTCACTGACCCGTTCCAGCCGGAGTCGCAGCACACGCGAGTCATCATAACAGATTCGCCGCCGCTGCTGCTACAAGGCAGGCGTGCGGACAAACATTGACATTTAGATAAGAAGCCGAATACGCGGTAGCGATACAAACGAACGAGGCAACCTGGACATAGAAAACCAGTTATATTTTATTTTATTTCAAATCAGGCAGAGAAACAATCAAACAAACAAACAAACAAAAAAGGTGCATGATAAGTTACAGACACGGTAAGAAGAGAGGAAGGAAAAAAAAAACAAACAAAAAAAAAAAACACAGGCACATTCTTGTTAACAAAAAGAAAAACGAAAAAAGCTCAATGTCTCCTTATGATGTCAAACATCAAAGGTTTTGATTAGAAGTTATCTTTTGGTGCACCTTCTTAAAACCTGCTTGTTGTGTTGTTTACAGTTAGAGAAATCATGGACCTGAGTCACGCACGAAAAAGTCCGTAGCACATCCAGACACAGTATAAGCACTCCTGTCTCCGGGCATAATCAGGTCACGTCTATCATCATCATCATCATCATCCGATAATCATCTGGATTATGCATAATAATCATAGATAAAAAAAATTCTATTCGTATAATTTAACATTTAATCAAGTAACAGTCTGATTTTTGGCCCGTCTCAGCAAGCGTTCGTTAATATAAATAACAAACTGCAGGATTTTTTTTTTTCTTTTAAAGGATATTCTTCATTCATTTAGAGAAGAGCAAACAATAATAATAATAATAATCTGGACTGTACTCGGCGAACTATTTACCATAAAAATCCTTATGACACGATCATTCAAGTTCTCACAATCAATCAGCTGCGTCCTGCTTCAAGAACTTCAAGACTCCAAAAGCCAGGACTCCAGCCGGGAAGTTTCACCGCTTCATAAATAAAGGTAGACAAACCTATAAAAGCTATAAATACATTTCTAGTTATTTGTCTTTGATTTATGATTTGCGACGTGTAAACATTGCTTCAGAGGAATAGGATGTCCTTGCAGGCACGAAGCGATACAATATTTTGCTTTTACAGGTTCAGCAGTGGAGAACCGACGGTGCTCGTCGCATGTTTTCGGATTAGAGGGCTCGAGTGCCCTGTCTGGAGGAGGAAAGAGAGGAATCCAGTGTGTTGGTTGGAAAAAAAATTAAAATCGTTTAGCAGGGTGTGCTTGTGACACCTAACCAGCAGGTGTAACTGTAACATAGATAAGACTGCGGTGGTGAAAGAAGAGATCTTTAGAATCATTGGATAAATGACGAGTGCGTCATGCTCGCGGGTCTCTGGAGGAAAAGAAAGAAGGAAAAAAAAAAAAAAAAAGACAAACTAGACTGACCAATCCGGTTTCAGATGATACCCTGGTGTCAGGTTACACGCAGGCAGACGAATACTGAAATGGGAAAATGCTCTTCTTGGTGAAAAAGCACGCGTCTCACGAGAAGAGGTGAACGGAATGGAGTCGATGCAGCACGAAGCACTTTGGTTTAACAGACCATGATGTGATTTGAGTCGATATCAAAACATGAACTGACTGTTTCAATAGAATAAATAACCTCTTGTACACATTACATATACATATCTATATCTATATATATAATAAGAGCTCCATTTATCATCAGTCATACAGTACACCAGTACAAATCCCCCCCTCAAAAAAAGAAGGGGAGGGAAAAACAAACAAACAAACAAAAAAAAAAAAAAAAAAAAGGACACACCACAACCCACAATACTTATTATCTGACCCTAACCTCTCCTGAACTGAGGAGCCAAACTGAAATGAACCTGTTTCATTCGTCATTGTCTATACAGACAAGGTCTATGAGCTAATGAAACATCGGTGACACAGAGTGAACCTTGGGGGAAAAAAAAAAAAAAAAAAAAAAGAAACCCTAAACCGACCACCATGTGTGAGCGCCGATAAGCCGACGGTTTCACAACACATTAATCGAGTGAAGCTGATTACTTGCAGGTTGTTTTTGTGTGCGTGACGCTGTAGCTTAACCTTCAAGCTTTGGGAGGAAAAAAAAAAATAATAAAACAAAAAAGAAAAAAAAACAGCACAAGCAGTTTTTTTTTTTTTTTTAAACAACAAACACTTTCTGTTCAGAAGATAAATAAAAACAACAGAACATGCATAACTACGACGATGGTTTTCTTTTCTTCTTCTTCTTTTTTTTCTTCTCCCTACTGCACCAAGTTCAAACCAGCTGAACTTCCCACGATCTTTAACATAAACTTCACATAAATTACCGTGACAGGGCGACGTGTCGAAACCTGTAACACTATCGTAGATATTTATTAACGTCTAAAGAATTCTGAAATGTTCTCCGTTAGTTTTGATCACTTTAGAGATATGATGCACAAACCTACGTCTAGCTCGATGATCAATAATAATAATAATAATTAGCTGCCAAATACAGATTAGCAACCCTGAGGGGTGTTGAAAGGCCTCGTGTGAAGTTTTTACTGGCAATTTAACATGGGGTCGTTAAGCCACGCCCATATTTTAATCATGTCTTGCGGACTTCTCGGGTGAACCAGCATCAGGCTCTTATAGGCACACGGGTTGTTGCGATATTTCTCCTCGATGCCGAAAGTACGGAAACCCTTGTGCTTCTCCGGGGCGAGTCCCAACTTCCTCAGGCACATGCCTGTGTAGACATCATCGATGGGGTACAGCGGCACCGCGTTCATGACCCCATAAAGCCTCCTGGCTAACTTTCCCGAGTAAAGATACCCTCCTCCACCTGCGTACGGTGGATATCTCCCTACGTAAATGTTCTCCGGGATGTAGTACTTGACCTTCTTGTCCCGGTGAGGTCCAGCATTCGTGATCACATCGCCGACGAATAGGTTCTGCGCCTTGGCGGGGGACAGACCCTTGAGGAAGTCTATAATAAGGAAAGTGTTGACGAAGACGTCGTCGTCACCCTTGAATATGAAGCTAGCGTTTGGACAGCGGGTGTCGAACCACTCAAGGAAAAGGACCTCTTTGGCGGTCAGGTTAAAAAAGGAGTCCCTGTAATCCCACTGAAGGATGTCTCCGTGCACCGAGCTCTCGTACTCCAACATGGGCGATAAGTCTGGGAAGTGGTCCACGGCGGTGGCGTTGCCAAGGAGGAATACGGTCACGATAGTCTTGTTTGCCACGAGACCGGCTCGACCCCAGGATTCCCGTATGGCCTGGCGCCGGTCGAAATGCGACGCCAGCGATTTGATGGCCAACAACAGGAACGGCTCGTCTTTGCATATCTGAGGCTGATCCACGACCATGCGATATGACCGGCACCGCATGTACAACAAAAAGTCTTTAAAACGATCCGGAAGCAAGCTGAAGTTCTTTAATTGCGTCATAACCTTCAAGTCCGGCTCGCAGGAGTCTCGGGTGGCCGTGTCGTTGAGCCACGCCGGGAGAACGCCACCGAGCGTGGCGTTTGGTCCGTTCAGGATCGGGTTGTTCAAGTGGTCCAGTTTCTGCTGCTGGCGGTTCCAGAAGGCGCCGTTGGGCGACAGCTTGCCCCAGAATGGTTTGGTGGGGATTCGGATTTTCTGCCGGCTGCTTTTATCCTGGCTGGCACTTCTCGAGACTTCCAATATGATGAAGACGCACGCGGTCATTATAGTCGTGACGACGAGCTTCAGCTTTCTTCGAGGTCCGTGCATGGTGCCAGCATTCACCTCCTGCGCAGGAGAGGAAAAGACACAGAGTTCATAATACAGTCTGATCAGTGAAGAAAAAGAGGAAGGCTGCTGTGACGGTGAAACCAGACATGCATGCAACGGATATTGGCAGAAACGTTACCATCATACAATTATCTTACACGTCTGAGTATTTCAAGTGGTATAGATCATGCATTAGAGCTTCATCTGGTGTTGCTCCACGTGTAGCTTGAGGCAAGCTCGACTTCCTGAAACACTCTCTCTCTCTCGCTCTCCCCCCCCCTCTCTCTTTGTCTCCTTCATTTGACCTAAGGCTACCTCGTCTTAGCAACCAGACAGGTGAGGCTGTACCGCACTCGTATTCATGACCTTGACCATATTGTGCTATTGTGTGCCGTCTTCCTCCTCCTAACAGACAACGAACCTCGCCGTATTTCCCTTTTGAATTTTTTTTCTTTTCTTTCGCTACTCAGTCTCTGCATTTCTGTCTTGTGACTATAATTGCTGCTGAACTTCCCAGAAAAAGAAATCAACATGTTTTATAACCATCATGTGCTTCTGTATTTCCAGTACCTCATGACAGAAATACTTCAGGGACCCACAACTAATCCCATTTGACCACAAAGCACCAGAGAGGTAAACCTCATTAAATACTGTATACACTGTATCGGTAACAGTCTCTACTGTATGTCTGAAGAAAAATATGAAATAATCAGGTTTGTACTACATATGAATAATGTTGCTGTGTGTATTACAGTACGGCTCAAACGATTCCTCATGTAACTCGAGGAATTCGAGTAAAAAAAATAAAATAAAAAAAATAAAAAAATGATCGAGGCAAAATCTATGTTTTTGCGCAATTATTTATTTGGCGCAGCGCGCTCCGGATGCAAGCATCGAAGAAGAAGCGCTTACGTCACCCACAAAGCGGAAGGAGACGCAAACAGTCAGCCGTGTGATGATTTGATGGAGCGTTCGGTTGCGAACTGCAAAATGGAACGGAACGATAAAAATATCAGCGAGCCAAGAGAAGAAGAAACCAGCAGGAGAAAACGACAGAAATTGTCAGTAAAGGCTCGTATATTATGCCTGAGATGTAGATTTAGAACTGTTAGTTCTGAAACTTAAGTTGCACCTTTTTTGTATAATTATTTATTTTTAATGCAATTATTTATCGTAATTCATAAACCTATTAATTTATGTTCTAATATAATATTTGATAGAGATTATGTGGGGGGAGGGGGGGCATTTTAGCGCATAACAGTGTGCCTTAGTTTTTTTTTGATAAAGTCTTTTGAAAAACTTTTTTTTTTTTTTGCATCTGAGAAAAGGCTTTAAAATAAGAATGTATGACTCTGTGATGCACTTAATTCATCTCAGTCAACTTTAAGTTATTCCTTGTATTGTGAATAATGACTGTTTATTTTTGATAAATTATATAAAATTTTCAAAATGAAAGGAGATTTTTCTAAATAGAAAACCAATTAATCTTTGTTTCTCTTATATTTTTTACATTGCTGTTTACTTAAGCAAAATTATATTTTATCAGATTACTTGATTAATCGATAAAATTTTTGGTAGAATATTCGATTACTAAAATATTAGATAGCTACAGTTCTTTTATATATAAATAAGAGAGAGAGAGAGATCATTATTATTATTATTATTATTTTATTTATCCCCCGCCCCCCTGCCCTCAGAGGCTGAAACAATGGACTGGATTTAGAAAGGCATTTTCTGGGAAGTTCAGCAGCAATTATAGTCACAAGACAGAAATGCAGAGACTGAGTAGCGAAAGAAAAGAAAAAAAATTCAAAAGGGAAATACGGCGAGGTTCGTTGTCTGTTAGGAGGAGGAAGACGGCACACAATAGCACAAGTATCACAAAAAAAAAAAAAAAAAAAAAAAAAGTGATTGCTTCCGTTGCAATATTTTCTGAAAAACTTCTTTCAAAGCAGGAAAAGGAAAAGGTGTGGTGCATAGAAACCTGAGCTTCCAGATAAATACTGGTTTGGTCTATGAGCATGAAAAAGCTCTTTAACAGCAAAGCAGAAATAATTAGTGTGCATTTAAAAAAAATAATAATAAAATGAACTTGAGAATTTTTACTCCAGTTCAGGAGAATACTTCATGCTAAAGCAAGCAGAAACTGCCATAAACCAGCTCGTGTAGGAAAGTCTCGGTCTCCTACTCAACGCGCTGCACTGATCTACTCCAGTGTGTCGCATTCGTCAACTTCATCCTCGATTACAGAAGCTGTTTGACATGAAAAGAAATATTCAGCACCCTGAAAAGCATTTGCATGATATTTTCTTAGTTGCTGCGAAGCTTCATTTGAATACAGTCTGCATGATGTGCTGGTGTACGACAACAAAGAGCAGTCGAAAGTCAAGGCCGGCCGCGGTCTTAAAGGGGATACACACACACACACACGCACGTTCACGTGGAGAGTGTTTTTTCACAAGTGCTACATCTTTTCTTTCTTTTGGATCACTTGACAGCAATGTTGCTAGAGTTTTTACATATGGAAACGATTCTGGGAAATTCCAACATGTAGATTTTTTTGGGCATTGTGATTTTAAAATGAATCACACTAATGTTTATTATCTGATTTGTCTCAAGCGGCTATATTTCATGTTTTTTTACAGAATTAAACACTACTACGCATTGTGCATGCATTGTTGTGTAACTCGTGTTGGTTTTAAACTTGAAATGTATATTTAAATAAAAGATTTTTTCTTTTTGACTATCACATAACGATTACCGTTTTTTTTCTTCCAAATCTCCTACACCACTCCAGTCCAGTAGGTGACAGTATAGTTTGTTTTTTTTGTTATCGATTATTATTATTCCGTCATAATAAATTAAAGTAAATGATGTAGAATAAATTACGTTTTACTGCGACAAGCTGCAAAGTGCCTACAATTGAAAAATTGGTTGTTTATGTAACACCCTCGGCAGCGACCTCATTTCCCCTCTCGTCCGTCCCGACCCCTCAGCGTTCCGGATCAGCAGAATATACTAATCACCGGCCTGATCATCTGTCATCATCTGCACCGGTTTCTCACTGGGTCATGGTCTTAAGATGCTTCTTTTACGCATGAATGATTCACAGGTCACCGTGTGACTCAACAAATGAAAAACATTTCTCTGATACTGCGCAGGTGCAGGGACTGGACTGAATTTAACATTTGAATGTTTAACTAAATGGTTTAAAAAAAAAAAAAGTGTGAATTCTGATTCTGTATCAAAAACCAACTCATGCAGCACAAGTCATCGCTTTTTCCTTTAAATAAACTGACAAATTCAACACGGTCAGATGCTTTAACATGTCGTATCCTTGAAGAGCGACAGTGGCCCTTTTCCCCTCCAAACCTCTGTGGAGACACGTGAAAAAGGACAATTCTGGAGTAACGACGTTCCAGTTGTGTTTGGTTTAATCAGGGGTTGATGTGCAGGAGACACCAGTGCTGCAGACTGGAATATAAAAAGAGATGCTTTTAAGCATGGGAAGATGACACGATGCGATACACACGCAGTCAGGGTTGGTCATGCGATTGCAAAAACAAAACAAAACAAAAAGTATACAAGCAAGCCAAAAAAAGCATGTCGGATTTTAACATTTAAATCTGACCGAGGGAAAATTTAAGAGGCTCACCCTCTTTGGTAGTCAAATGCGTCTCAAAAAAGAAAATGTGCATGAAACTCTTACTGTCCTGACACGCTAGCAGCAAAGTTCAACCTGATGCAACAGCTACAACTGGATGCTGGAATGTTAAGCACCTCTAGATACCAGCCTGACAGCTAGAGCGGCATCTTCACTACGTCATATGACGGCTCATCTTACTGGTTTTGCTTTGAAAAGGTCAGCAAAAAACGTGTCAAGACATCAATCGTAGTGGTGCGTCCCGCCCCTCGCCCCGCCCCGCCCTGCCTCGCCCCGCCCGGTGCAAGGTGATCCTGTCTAAAGGTGTAAACCTGTGAACCGGATACCCGTACTGAAAAGGCGGCTCTTTGAGCACAAAGCGTTTTTGACGGGGATCATCTGTAGGCCGTCTGAAAGAGAAGCTCATGTGTGCCGGATTACAAACTGCTGATTCAGGAATCACAGGCAGCGTCACCACAAGAGATCATCTGATAATGTTTGAGCATGACTGCTGGTTATGATTTCGGTATTGCAAAGAGGTAGTGATTTACTTCTAGCATTTCACAAGCGCACACTGCTGAGTGGACAGCACTTCTAGTAGGCTTGCTCACGGACACTTCACACGCTTTTTCTGAACTGATAGTCAAACACTTAATCAGTACTGACCATCAGTAATTAATAATTAATTACTTTTTAAAAAAAAGAGATTTTTCTCTGTGGCTCTTGCCTTTCGTCCACACGTCGCTAAAAACAGAGCTTTTGGAAAACTCCGTCCAAAGTGAAGATTTTCCAAAACTCTGTGTTGTTGTGTGGACGGGGAACACAGAGATTCTGGCTTGTTGTGACGTCACCTTGTGCCGATGATGTAATTGTCTGTCTGTGTGCTCGTCTCCTTGATTCGACGTCAGCTTGTTTATGAGGATATTTTGTGCGATGATGGACTTACATACAGTAGACTAGTGACTCCAGTACGCAACGTTAACACACTTTTTACATGCGTGTACATACATACACACGCAGTTACTCACACTTTACGTTAATGAACAGAGGGGACCCTGCAGACACGGACGGCGGTTTGGGACGAGACCTGTCGGACTTCTACAAAGCAGAACGTTTTGTCTAGGCTTCTGATTGGCCGCCTGTTGATTAAAGAGGCTCCTTACGGCACTTAACAGGGAGTTTTGTGTTTTCATGCAGACAAAGATATTTTTAAAACGTAGGTCGTGTGGACGGGATCATTTTTTAAAATGAAGAAGGAAAATTTCAGTTTTTCAAGCTACCCGGCTACGTGTGGACACGGCATTAGTTTAAGTTTGATTTAAACAGTACTCACTGTAACTTTTTTAAATTTTGTCTGTAACTTTTTCGAACACAGTATTATGTGATTTTTTTTTGTTTTGTTTGTTTGTTATCGATCTTTATTGAAATTTTTCACAAATAATTTACAATTACATATTTTTCAGACAATTAAGTCAGTTTGTGGATAATTTTTTTTGCATGAAGACCAAAGTCATGAGCCTCTGCTTATTTCATCATAATAACTTTTTCATCATTATCTTTTTCATTTTTGTGAAGCTGCTTTGAGACAATGACCATTTTTAAAAGCGCTATATAAATAAAATTGAATTGAATTGAATCATAATACATTCAATTAAATGATGCAGATTAAATTGTTTTACCGCGACAGGCTGCAAAGTGCTTAAAGATACCATTTAAAAATTTGTTGTTTATGTAACATCCTCAGCAGCGACCTCATTTCCCCTTCTTTAAAAAAAACAAAAAAAAACATGTTTTTCTCTCACGCACACACTCTCACACACACACTCACACACTCTCACACACACTCTCACACACACTCACACACACACACACACTCTCACACACTCTCACACACTCTCACACACTCTCACACACTCTCACACACTCTCACACACTCTCACACAC
>JAQQZT010000005.1:4548202-4560750 GCA_030068275.1 Clarias platycephalus | reverse complement strand
TAAGCTGCAGAAACATCTCAAGGATGATCAGGGGAAACAGGATGCGCCTGAGCTCAATTTTGAGCTTCATGGCAAAGTCTTTGAAAACTTATGTACATGTGCTTTCTCAATTTTTTTATTTGTAATAAATAGCAAAAATCTCAAGTAAACTTTTTTCATGTTGTCATTATGGGGTGTTGTGTGTAGAATTCTGAGGGGAAAAAATTATTTAATCCATTTTAGAATTAGGCTGTGACATCACAAAATGTGGAAAAAGTGATGCGCTGTGAATACTTTCCGGATGCCCTGTATATGAGTATCTGAATTTATAGAACGAAAGTGGTATAAATAAATAATTATTAGCATTTAGTAATGCAAATAAATGTTTAATTTGTAAAAAAAAAAAAAAACAGTAGTGAAACTAACAGATTAATTCACAGACATAATCGTGACTAGACAACAGAATCAAACAATCAGAACTGAACAGAAAATAATATTTTAAAAAAAGAAAAATGAAATAAAATAAATGAACGATGACTTCTTTATTTTAGTATCTATACCAGTAAGCAGGCTGCCTTTAATAGATAGTACAAAATTAAATGTAATTTTAATTTTCTGGGTGGACGAATAAATCTCGAGTAAATTATATTTACCAGGAAGCATTTAAATAAATAAGCTGGATGGTAAATATTTACCATCAAATAAGATAAAAAGTGGTCACGAACCATGTCTACAGTCTGAATTTGTCAACATGGGTATCAAGAATAACTTGAATACTATACATAAAATAAATGAATGATCTGAGACTGTTCACCCTTTAGGTCCTTTATAATTACAGAAATAGTTACAAGTTTAGTTATTTAAAAGTTCAAAAAAGATCATGTTTGGGATAATTCAATAAATAATAAATAAAAATAACAGTCAGAATCCCTTTAATATTTTCTTAAATATGTACATATCCTTTCAGGCATGCCATTTACTGTAATATGCTTTCCGGACTGTTTGTGTGTGAGAGCTGGAGAATGACGGGTCGTATTTTTTTTACAATACTTCAGTAGTTCAGTATCAGTTCAAACATCCTTGAAATACCGTATGCTATACGAGTCTTCATTGCCGCTACTCTGTTGTGTGTTGTATTAGGAGTTAAACAGCTTCAAACCGCACAGGAGCATTTCAGAAGCAGATGTTTCACTTGACTTTAGGCCTGATGTGAATATTTAAAAGGAGAAAGCACTACCTATTAACACGGTTTAACTGCTTTCAGAAGCGTGGCTTTGGGAATTTGTGATTATTCCGCTACAAGAGCATTAGTGAGATCAGGCGCCGATGTTGCCTGAGGAGGGTTGGGCTGCGGTCGGTGTTCACCCTTACATGTTTATTGGAGTCGAGGATAAATGTAAGTGGATGGGATACAGAAAACAAAAACACTACATCAAAAAATAATTCGCTGCATAATCTGTGTGTCCTGGATGCCTGCGCTAGTGGTTTGTCCAAGCCTGTAAGTATATGTAGGAAAAGAAAAACTCTAAATAGGTACAAGGACAAATAGCTGTGTGAGTCTTTTTGCTGGAATTCCAATAAAAAATGGATTACAGTAATCAAGACAAACAGTTCGAAAATCATGGGAAAGTCTCTGCGTTTTTTTTTTTTTTGCTTTTTCTTTCAGCAGTATTACAAAAATGGAGGATAATATGACCCAAAAATAGCATTTAAATAACAGTGCAGGGCAACAGAGCGATCCCTGAGGAACACCCACTGTCACAGTTGCAGTGCTAGATGTGTGTTTGCCACAAATCTGAAAATGAACCACTGCATCAAAAGCAGCACTGAAATTCAACTAGAACATTTCTCATCACACATGGCTAATCTGAAGAAACCAAGTGTTCTCTCACCACCACCTCCTCTACTACCAAAACCACCACCGAAACACACCCTTCAGTCGGAGTCTTCCAGATTGAGGCCACATTTTTTGAGCGTGCGTCTGACGTACGGCATGGCGTCCTGCAGGAACCACTCTCTTTTGTACAGCACCAGCATCACATCCAGCAACAGACTGTGCTCTCTCCTTCTACACACACACACAAAAGATAATATAATAATAGGGGTCTGTGATGTACCCTATGCTGTAAAATGTACGTACATTTAAAATAGAAATCCATGGCACATTAATGAGACTTATATAACAACTATGTTAACATTTTTTAAAAGTGAAACTCTATATATAAACTCTTGTATATTCTTGATTCATTACCTAAATATTTTAAGACAATTACAGCTTATACCCACAGCTGCTTGTAGAGGTTGGGTTTGTGTAGATTCGCTTCACAGCGGCAGGTGTGTGAAGTCGGTTCAGGTGCTTCGGTTGCTTCTTGGAAGCCAGAACATGAACTAAAGCAACACTTATTTGCTTTATCTTCAATAAAAGATAAGAAAAGAAAAAATGACCATCATCATCATCATCATCATCATCATCACCATAGTAACCTTCATCATGTCTTTGTCCCTCACCATGTGGAAGATCACTGGTGCACTGCTGACAAACCCGGTGTGACACAACAAGCATTTCGGTGGTGACCGTGTGTGTGTCTATGTGTGAGTTGCACGCGTTTGTGTGTGTGCTGGAGTTGTGTATCCCCGTGTCGCTATTGCAACCGGAGCATGGTCTGGAGGTGGATTCTTTCAGAAGAGCCTGAAGTCTTGCTTTTAGTTGTGCATTCTCTAAACAAACCTGCAGGAGGCAGCACATGCATACAGAACCACACACAAGCACACATTAAAAACATCGAAAACAAACATGCACGCGCAGCTCATTCTAGTACGTGCGTTACTTTACCCACTTTTTCGTAGCCGCTTTTGGTGACGTCTATGTGAGAGAGCAGCTCGGCCTGCAACAAAGAACAACAACAGCAGCTGAATTCATGTTGGAAGGCGTAGTGTGTGTGTGTGTGTGTGTGTGTGTGTGTGTGTGTGTGTGTGTGTGTGTGTGTGTGTGTGTGTGTGTGTGTGTTAGAAATGAATTAGCAGAGAGGTAAAACCTTTTCTTTGTGCAGTTGTGTGATGGAGAGGGCCGCACTCTTCCTCAGTCCTTCATACTCCTTTCTGATGCTGTGCAGCTCAGACAGTAGGCTCTCCTGAAAGCATATTGCATAATTAAACCCAGATATGTCTATAAGTATTGAACTGTCCTGAAATTTACTCAATTGTCCCGTCCGCTTTACTCAATTCACCTCGGCTTGTAAGCAAGCAAGATCCCAGTTTCCTAAAACATGAAAGCATTACTGAATTTACATTAGTTTTTGTTACATATTCAAATCTTTTAAAGTAAAACAAAATAATTTAAATAATACATTACAGTCTAAAACGTCAGTAAAACGTCAGTTATATGTAAATAACGACATAAATCGTTCATGTTCCTGTCTCTTTTGAGATAGAGAGCGAATAAGCAATAATCTGATTTAGGTGGCACAGTAGCGTACTGGTTAGCACTATTGCCCGCGCACCTCCAGGGTCAGGGTGGAGTTTGCATGTTCTCCTCGTGCTTGGTGGGTTTCCTTCGGATACTCTGGTTTCCGCCCACAGTCCAAAGACATGCAGATTAGACTAATTGGCGCTCCTAAATTGACCGTAGTGTGTGAATGAGTGTGTGAGTGTGTGTATGTGATGAATTGGCACCACGTGCATGGCGTACCAAGTCTCCTAGACGAGGCTCCAAGCCCCCCGCAACCCTGTCTACAGGATAAAGTGTTAGAGTAAGTAATGAACACCCCAAGGTCTGCGCTTTGATCTAGGATTATACCTTTTAGGATTTATACATTTTCTTTCATATCTGAATGAATAAAAACTAAATACCTACTTTTACACAGGCAAGGAGTGAGCAGAATGTAGTGTATAAGAGTGTATGGACAGAGAGAGCTGATCCTTATAATTAAAAATAATATAGAGTGAGAGAGTACAGATAAAGTAACCTGATAGTGTAAGAGTGGAGCAGAGCTCACTCTAATGAATACGACTGAATTAATGAAGAGAGAATGTGAGGCCAGAGAGAGAGAGAGCTCATAGCAATGAATCATAAAGTGTAGAGAGATCAGTGATTCCCATATTGCTACACTGGGATCTCCAGAGAGTCTCTTGAACATCAAAACAGAAACCACTTGTTCAAAAACACTGTAGAAAAGAACTGTAATGGTACCATATCATCTATTTGACAATTACCATTTCTTTGGTTAGACAAATTGCAGAACCATTTAATATAATGAAAATATCTTGTAAATGTGAAGACATGATATTTTATTAGAGAACATACAGTAACATACTCGAGCCATCTCTACTACTCAGTCAAGGTATGCTATACTAAAATGGTCCACTAGATGTCACTGTGATAGTATAAATAGTATGCATTTTAAGTTTATTTATAGGTTATTATAAGAAATATGGTATTCTAAAAAAAAAAATTGTGCTGTTGCCACAATGTAACATTTCATGGGACTTTTTCCTCATTTTTTTCATATTTTGCTTCAGATTTTTTTCTATTTTTAAAGTAGCCTTGAGGAATAGTTCTCCAGGCTTCCCGAAGGATTTTCTTTATTGTTTTTTTTTTTTTTGTCTCTCATTTTTGGCAAGTTTTTGTCTCTCATTTTCAGTCCAGTCCCTGTACCTGCGCCGTATCAGAGGAATGTTTTTTGTTTGTTAAGCCACATGGTGACCTGTGAATCATTCAAGCTTTAAACATTCTAACTTAAGGCATGAACCAGTGAGAAACCGGTCACCGATCATGATGACAGATGATCAGCCGGTGATTAGTTATACTGCTGATGCTGGATGCTGAGTGGTTGGAACAGACGAGAGGGGAAATGAGGTCGCTGCTGAGGGTGTTACATAAACAACCAAAATGTATCTTTAGGCACTTTGCAGCCTGTCGCAGTAAAACATTTGTTCCTATTTCTGTCATTTAAGCTACATTATGTAATTTAATTTAAAATGAAGGATTGGCAGGAAGCTCAGGAATTTTGCACATTTTTACAGGATCAGTCAAGGGTGTTCCGTGTTGAGGGCTGAATATCGTCTTATTAATTCCTAATTATGGACAGAAAACACTCACTTTTACAAATTTAACTGTGCATGGGAAAAATATAAAAAAACGAGATGATCCTAATGAATCAGTTTGGATGGAGAAAGCAGATAAAACATGACTTCCTTCAGTTGGATGAACTCCTGGCTGTTTACCTCAGTGTTTTTTGGCACCTCCGTTACTCCATGTGTGGTGCTGATGGATTCCTTTCCATTTGAGTCATTCTCCTCCTTTTCTCCCTCTTTTTCCTCTCCTCCTTCCTCTCTTTCTCCCTTCTTCTGTTCTGTCTCTCTGGACTGTCTCCAGGTATCGTTCCCCTCTTTTTCAGTCTTGTCTTTTCCCATTTCTCCTCCACCTCCCTCTTTACTGATCTGTCTCGCTTCACTTTCAGCCTTTTCTTCATTCTCTGTTTCAGTACTTCCAGTTGATGTCTCCTGTCTTCCCATATCTCTCTCCACTCTTCGCTTGTCTCTCTCCACCCTTTCGTGGTCCCTCTGCTCTCCTGCTCTGTTCTTCAGCTCTTTCTCCAGCTCTGTCACTCTCTGGCTCAGGCTGTCTCTATCTCTCTTCACCTGAATGATAAATTTGTCGTACTCCTCCCTGATCTTTCGTTCCTGTTTGCAGTTGGAGCACTCGGCGAGCAGCGGAGGGATGGACGAGGGGCCGAGTGAGGATGAAGGTTTCTCGGGAGTGTGACGGTGCAGGGGCTCCGCAAAAACAGACCCGGAGAGGCATCGGGAGAGTGGGATGGCACTTTTCATGACACACACTGCAAGAGACAAAGAACACCAAGGAGTGTTTGTGTGTGTGTTTTCTTAATAAACTAAGTGAAGCAGAACCTTCCACTGACCTACTTATTTATTTATGGTGGTTTGCAAATGCTCTGGAGATCAAACTTGGTGACTAAAAGTGATTAGGGCATAACCACAGCTTGGAGCTTTTATTTACAACTATCATAAGCACCTGGGAAAAGTGTTTTTAGAAATAGTTAAAGCTTAAACAACGTTACGCACAGTCAAGTTGAAACAGGAAGCGGCCGTCCCCAAACTGTTCCCACAAAGTTGGGAGCATGAAATTGTCCAAAATGTCCTTGCACATACTGTATACACACGTAAGCACCTTACTGGTGAGATATTTTGCTGAGTGTCTTGCTATCTTTGATTATGATTATAAAGCTCTTCAGTCTTTTTCTGTTTCTTTTGGCAGAAAACTATCACCTGTGTTGACTGTAATATGACAAAAGATGTTTGATGTGAACATTAACTGAAGTTTTTGACCTGTATCTGAATGATTTCACACACTGTGCTGCTGCAACATGATTGGCTAATTGGATAACTGCGTAAATGATCAGGAATTCCTGTTAAAGTCAATAGAAAGTGTATGCTTTATGCTCAATTACCGTCCTTTGCTCCACTCCTTTCCTCCGAAACCCGAGAGCCGCAGCTGTGATATCCACTTGGTTCTGGTGCTCTGTGTTTCTCCAAGTGCGGCAAGAAGGAGCGGCTCTCAGAAACCTCCAGGCTGCGTTTGGGTTTGAGCTGAGTCAGAGGTCCTGGACTGCTCACAATAGATGGCAAGGAGGCCTGAGACTGGACCAGACAGAACAGAGAGTTAAGGGATTCACTACATTACTACATGTTATTTTTAATGACGGTTTGTTTTACAGGTTCATACTGTTGTATGAACATGTTGTACTGGTTGTACAAGTAAAATTCCATATTGGGCAGAACAGACTTTACAAAGTGTGTAGACTTGCCATTATATAGAATTATAATTATAAAAAATTATAGTTATTACTAATGGCAGGGTAATATAATGTACAGTGGCATACAAAGAATTTCCGGCAAACAAGCGAATGAACCGAGCCGAACCAAATGCCAACTTGAGGTTATGTTGTGCATAAGTCAATCAAAAGCGAGTTTACGTAATTTTATAGTTTTTTGCATTTTGTGCAAGAAGCAAGCACGGCAGCAAGAAGAAAACGGAGCCATTTTCAGTTTTGTTTGCCAAGAGGAATCATAAATGAAGAGTAAGCTTAAATGTCTATTTATTTCATATTTTCCTTTATTTACATGTCTTTTCTAAATGTTTTGATGGTTTTTATATGCAAGAAATATGATTATAGTGTTAGAAATTGGTGATATTCTTAATATTTCGGAAAGGATTATCTGCTTTTACATTATTTCCTATAGGAAAATTTGTATCGTAATACGAGATTTCGCCTTCAGACGGATTAAATTCGCATGCCGTGGTACCGCTGTATGTACTTACCATGTGAATTAGAAAATGTAAAAGTATATTATATTTAAGTAATGGCTTGTATCAGGATCTTATTGTATTCATATATAAATGGAGTGTTATAAATTGAATACATGTTGAATTATTAATGCAACTTAATATCAAATATGTGTAATATATTACATTCATGGATGTGCTTTTATCTATATGGCATCATTCCAACTACATTCTGCTTTGGTTCACTTCCTGGTAAATATTTTTCGTCTTAGTCTGACTTCATCAGTGGAAAAAAAAACAAAAAAAACATGCCCTTCTCCTGACTGTGATTTAATCCACATGGTATTTTACTTTATTCATTTATTTTTTTGTGCGAGTGAATCATCCCTGTGATGTTTGAATCGAAATGAGATGAGATGAAAGAGTGTTATTTTGGGACCTGCCCACATGAGGGAAAACAATTCAAATGACATCTACTGCAGCATTAAAAATAACCCCTGTGGTTTTATTAAAGTCATAGTGCATGAAAGTGTGGGGCACTGGTGGCGCAGTGGTAGGTGTTTCGCCTGCCATGTGGAAGGCCCGGGTTCGATTCCCAGCCAGTGCCCAAACCCCCCCAGCCACTGGATGCAGTGCCGGTCCCAAGCCCGGATAAATGGGAGGGTTGCGTCAGGAAGGGCATCCGGGATAAAACCTGTGCGGACTGGATATTCTGCTGTGGCGACCCCTTTCCGGGAGCAGACGAAAGACCAACAACAGTGCATGCAAGCGTTAGTCCGAGTTAAGGAGGTTTGCGATAAAATTATTCTCCCATAAATCTTTTAAATAGCATGTTGAGATGTCTGTACTATTCAAGTCAGGTCCTCGTCTGAAGGTCTCAACGTTAAAACAACTTAAAATCCATGCCCTGTCTCAGAAGCCCCCTTTATCAAGTTTATCAGTTTTATGCAGCAATTCAGTAAGTGAAGGGATAAAGTGTGAACGTGAATCGAATCCTGGAACAGAAGAATAACACTTCAGGAAATTATAGTACTGTACAAGCAAGAGTTAAACAGGGACATAATGTTTAGAAGTGTAATAGGTGCACACACACAGGGTACAGAAAACAAACCAGTGATAAGAGACAAATAGGGACAGGACTGGAACCTAAAGAAAAATTATTCATACCAAGGACAGCTTAGTGCACTGGAAGCCATGACATGCAATTGTCAAATGTAAATTCCACCAAATAATTCCTGACGCATCTCTGTCACGCTAAATGTAAACGCATGCAACCTGTTTGTGGAGCGACGGGGTGAGGAGTACAGTATGAGGAGCGCGCATTGGCTTCCTTAAAGGACTGGAGGAGGCTGAAGCACTCAAAATCAGGACGCAAAAGACTACGTCACTGCTTTGGAGACATCTCAAAGGAAACATGTTAGCTCAACCTCACCTCCTCTTCGCCCTATTAAAATATACTGAGCAAGAGCAAATGTGAAAAAGTGATTAAGCATTAACACGCACTCTTCGATCAGCACTGACTGGTGGGAGGATCTGGCTTCTCGTCAGGACAAGGCTGGTCTTTTCTGCTGTCCACATGTTTTGCCCCTAAACAGACAAACACAATTCAGCTTAAACAAGTCGCTGTTACACTGTTACTGTACAGGTAGGGTCAAGTGAGTTTTAATGACATACGAGGGACGTTCAAATGAAACTGGGACTTTGGGTGAAAATTCCTTGTGAATGAAAGCATAAAACCGATTGACATTTACAGAAGGCTTTAAGCACAGTGCGGTGATGAGACTGCAAATGTTTTAAAGAAGGCGGTACGTCCCTGCCGTGGTGACTCGTAGCCCACTGCAGCCGTTCCACAAAGTAAAACACCTGATCCTTGAAAATCGATGCATAACTTGTCACCATCTTGAGGAAGAGACGCATCTGTCTGTGTAAACTATACACAGAATCATACACCAAAACCAATTGCATGTTACAGGATCTTGGCTGGGAGTTACTGCCACATCCCCCGTACAGTCCTGACCTCGGTCCGAGCCATTTCCACATGTTTAGTCCGTTAAAAAGTTCCTGGGAGGCCGTCATTTCAGATGTGAAGCAGGCAGTAAGTTCATGGCTCTGAGAAAACTTGACGGTATCCAAGCACTAGTGAAAATAAGTGCAGAGGATTATATACATAAAAAAAGGGAGGTTCTACTCTCATAATTGTGTTTTGTTATACTGCACAATCAAAAGTCCTGGTTTGACTTGAACGCACCTCGTACTTCAGCCATAAATACACAACATCACGTCCTGTAAACTGAAATGTTTTGAGTGTGAATAACAAAAAAAAAAACACTAGATTATGTGAGTTATAACTTGTATGATATAGATATAACGTGCAAAAGATACAGGTGTGTGCAGTGTACCTGTGCAGGTGTGTAGCGGATCTGTGAGGTGTGTATGGGCCGTGAAGGTACGTTCAAAGCGTGTGCAGCAAACTGCAGGCAACTCATAATCTCAGTTACGGCGGACGACTGCGTTGGAACGGTGACCGTAAGACACGTCCGACAGTTTCCTCCGAGACTGTACCAAACACAAAGACTAAGATACAGCTTAATACAACACAAAATATTCATCCCTAGTATTTGGAATAGGACTTATTAGACGTAGATAAGCAATGAGATATACATTATTTTGGGCTTTGAGTAAATTCACCTTTAACCCTCAGCTGTTTAACACTCAACTGCTCAGTTGTAAAAAATTTGATAAAATGCAAGTTCCTCTGGTGCCAATGTAATAACAGCCCACAAATGTAATAAACCACTAGGGTACCACGAATGTGCAGCTTGTAATTTAATAATATCACAAACATAATACATTTTTTATTGCATTTGTGGAAAGTTGCTATAGTTTTAAAAGCTGAAGATTTTCACCTTCCCACAAACATAATAAAACCCGGCAAATGTAACAGGAGCTGTTATTACATTTGTGGGAAATTTATGGCCTTTTTTGGGAGTATTACATTAAAAGCGTGTTTGCAGCGTGAGTACAATGTGAGTAATGATTCAGGTGTGACGTGAGTAACTGATAAGTTTGTATGAGAATGGGTTCCCCGTTGAATCTGGTTCCTCTCTAGGTTTCTTCCTATTGTCATCTCAGGGAGTTTTTCCCTGCCACCGTCGCCCTCCGGCTTTCTCATCAGGGACAAAGTAATAACTACAGTAAGGGTGAAAAGTAACTAGGCATTGCAAATTGGTAATAAAGTCCATATTTATGATACTAATTTATTTTTTAAAATTGTACATGTACAAATCTTGCAAATCTTGAAATTTCAACGTAGGCACTGGCAACATCTTCTTGCATCGTGCACCAAGCCTGTGATCATCATCTTCAGCATCGGCGTGGGAAACATGAAATCCTCCTTTAATACCATCTATTTAGTGACTGTTTTCATCGTTACTTCAGTGATTCTATAGGCAGGTCAAGTTCTTTAGGCATTATATATTTCCTAGTTAATTTTCACCCACTATATTTTCCTTATAATTTTGTAATTCATTTTTGTTTCTTTCTTGTAAAACCGCTTTGCAACAATGAACAAATGCTATACAAGTAAAATATAAAATGTAATTGAAATCAGTATTATTTATCTATTTTATTCATTTAGTACATTTGGACTGAAAATTTAATTGATCAATACCTTTTAGTAACAAAGGGTTGCAATACAAAAGGATCAAATATTTAAATGAAATTTGTAAATTCAATTTATTTCCAGCTATCTGCTCTCTGTCCATTTTATTGGGGTTACAACTTATATCTCTCTCTTTCTTTTACACCTTCTATGTACTCGACTCATCAAAATTAATTCCTGAATTTATGCCTGATCAAGAATATTTCAATTAAACATAATTTTAATTTCAAACAGTTTTTTTCTTAACTACGGATCTATCATCTCACTGACTAGAGCCATGGCAGTGCTGTCTCAAAATCAAAATAAGAATTTTATTTGTCACATACTGTCTTACAGCGTATGGGTGCAAAGGTCTAAATCATACAGGGCTCCTCAATGCAATCCAGCTGTTGAGGTGAAATGCTATAGCAGGTATACTGTATATGCGTTACAGTAAATCGTGGCCTTCGTGCAAACGTAAAAACCACGGATCTGATGACTGATAATGAGAATGATGAACGACTCTTACCAGTCTCTCAGGACACGAGTGAGTTTGGATTCTCTGTATGGAATGTGTTGAGCGCTTGTGTTGCTTAGAGAAAATATCACCTGCAACAAGAGAATATTTAACCCATTAACCATGATGCATCTTTATTCTACAATATAGCAGCTTCTATACATACTGTAATAAAAATACAAATGTTCAGGTACATGTAGTGAGAGAGCAAAATCTAATAAAAAAGAACTCGATATACAGTAGAACTCATATTGTTTTTCTTTCTCACTGCACTACAGAAAATCCTGATGACTGAGGACTCTGTGATTTGATTATGAGTTTTGGTACCTGCTCAAGACACAATCTCCTCATTTCTTCCCCTCAACTTCAATTCAATAATGTGGATAAATTAAAGGAATGGGAAAAAATGTTTTACTATGACAGGCCGCAAAGTGCCTAAAGATACCATTAAAAAATTGGTTGTTTATGTAACGACCTCAGCAGCACCCTCATTTCCCCTCTCGTCCGTTCCAACCACTCAGCAACCAACCATCACCAGGATACTTATCACCGGCCTGATCATCTGTCATCATCTGCACCTGTTTCTTACTGGTTCATGCCTTAAATTATGTGATTTTTTGATGCTTGAATGTTTCATAGGTTACTGTGTGATTTAACAAACAAACAAAAAAACATTCCTCTGAAACTGCGCAGGTACAGGGACTGGACTGAAAATGAAAGACAAAAACTTGAGAGCAAAAAATCCTTCAGGAAGCCTGGAGAACTATTCCTCAAGACTACCTTAAAGTGCCCCTATTATGCCATTTTAAAGGTTGCTAATATTGCTTACTGAGTCTCTTAAAACAGGTTTACATGTATGCAAGTTCAAAAAACACTTTAGTTATCTCCAAAAATAGATTTAATTTGACCCCATTTCTAAATGATTCGTAAACGACTCGTGCGAAGCAGTTCGAAGATTCAGTCTGTCTAAACCCGTCCTTTCCGTGAGCCCTCACTGCTGTGATTGGTCAGGTGGCGCGGTCCTTTATGATCGGTCTACCGCTACAGCGTGTGTCGGAAAATGAAACGCCCATTACCATAACTGAACGACGGCTCTGGAGACCCGTCAA
>JAQQZT010000005.1:4493517-4535906 GCA_030068275.1 Clarias platycephalus | reverse complement strand
AAAATAGAAAAGATAGAAAAGATACATACAGTATAAATATTAAATCATACATCGGCTAAAATGTACTTCTGGTCTTCAGTGAAAAGCAGAATGTGGTATTTTACTGTATTTCTGAGTGTATGCAGGTTTTATTAACACCCCCTGTAAGACCTCGGGTATTTTCGTGCCCTGTCGGAAAATCCCGAACAACCATTCTGCGCTATAATAACCGAATAAACGTCATACACCGCTTATACGCACTTTTAGGCTGCACTCTAGGTTCAAAGACGCGTGCATTAATAAATAAATAATTAGAAAGTTAGAAATTAGTCCAGTCTCTTAGATTAGAAAGTTTAAGTACCTGAAACTTTGAAAGTATCCACACACACACACACACACGGTTTACCGTTAGACTCGCTCGGTGAGGTGTTTCTCCACGCAAAGTCACGCAGAATTCAAGCGGTTTTCACTCCGTGTCCGCTCGACATCCCTGACAGAAATGCCATTAATGTCAGAAGAAGCTTTTATTCCGGCGGAGTTGTCAAGTTTGCAGCCGAGACCGAGCGCAGTGAGCGAGCGTCCCGTCAGCGCGTGCGCGCATCGCCGAACAGCACGCGCCCGCGCGCGCGACACTGATAACTCCTAACTAGTGCACTAATGACTCCTAATGATCCCAAACATTTAACACTGATTAAACCTCTTAATACTACGAAGGAGATGAGGAATGTATTTATCTATTTATTTTGTGAGGGGAAAAAAATCTCCCTCAAAGTATACACTACCTGTTTCACCACGGCTACGTCAGAGGCATAGCCTACTACCATACTGTACTAATGAGTATGGCTCAGTAGTAGTTACTATGGTTACTGTATAGCCGGGGCCAAAAGTTTTGAGAACGACACAAATATAAATTTTCACAAAGTGTTTTTAGATCATTTTGTCAGATGTTACTCTGGGATACTGAATTATAAGTACAAGCCTTTCATAAGTGTCTAAGGCTTTTATTGGTAATTACATAAAGTTTATGAATTTCCAAAGAGTCAATATTTCCAGGGTTGAACCTTCTTTCCCAAGACCTCTGGAATTCACCCCATCATGCTGTCAATCAACATCTGGGCCACATCATGACTGATTGAATAATCAATTCTTGTTTCTTTTGTCAGAATTTGTGGGGTTTTGTTTGTTCACCCGCCTCTTCAGGATTGATCGGAAGTTCTCCATAGGATTAAGGTCTGAGGAGTTTCCTGGCCATGAACCCAAAATTTTTATGTTTTGTTCCCCAAGACACTCAGTTTTCACTTTTGCCTCATGGCAAGGTGCTCCATCGTGCTGGAACAGGCATTATTCATTACCAAACTGTTTTCGGATCACTGGGAGAAGTTGTTCTCAGAGGTTGATTTTGTACCATTTTTGTAAATTCGTGGCTATGTTCTTAGGCATAATTGTGAGTGAGCCCACTCCCTTGGCCGAGGAGCGACCTCACACGAGTGGTCTCAGGATGCTTCACTCTTCTCTGCAGAAAAAACATCTGGAACAGACTGTTATTAAGCAAAAGGTACAGGGATTGGACTGCTGAGGACCGAGGTAAAGTGATTTTCTCTGATGAATCCCCTTTCCGATTGTTTGGGGCATCTGGAGAAGAAAAGCTGAGCACTTCTTTATAAGTTGTATATTTAAATCTCTGGAAAATAGCAATAGATAAATGGACTATGGGGCCTACAGTATGTGGACATCTGGCAATCACACATACATATGTTTCTTCCCCAAGTTCAGGCATTTACATTTATAGCATTTGGCAGACACCTTACATTTCCTTATTCAGAGCAACATACATTTATGTCATCTATATATTTATGAGTAGTTGCTGGTTGCTCATGGTGCCCAAAAGGCATCTTGGTATTGGGGTTTGGGATCATGTCCTTTCTTATCAGTAGGCCTACTGTATGTCTCACTGCCTTAAAAAAAAAGTCCAAAAACATGTACCGTATCAATACATTTCTATTAAGAACAAAATTTCCACCCAAGTATAATATGTAAATTAACCAAAAACAAATAATGGTATGTTTATGTTAAACTTAAAATATAATTACATCATTTTACAACACATAATACAAAACATTGTATTAAAACATGCATAATGTCTATTTGTAAAAGTTACATGAACATAAATTATTTACTAAAGCAAAGATGTAGAGATATAAACAAGATCTACATTTGAAAGTACCACCTTAGTGACAACAAATGGTGTAATTTAATGCCCCACTTAATTTAGTAATTAACTGCAAACGTAGCGTTTGGATAGTGTAATAACCGGAGTGACTTGAGCTGTGTCTCAGAATAGCATAGTACCATTAGAAATCATATTATTAATTCATTAGTTGTTTATATTTAGATATATTTGTATTTTTTCTTTATGTATCTATTTTGATGTAAACTAAGACTATATCAGTCTGTGTATTTAATTAAAAAGCCATGACCATCAAAGGTTACTTACAGTATACTCCTACGCAGTGATAACACTAAATCTTCTTTTACTATATTCTTACACTGACACTAAGATTTGTCTATGTTTTGTTTGTTAATCTATTTCCTCATCCTATACTCTGTCTCGGAGGTCTCCTATATGCTGGGTGGGCCTGTAAGTTGCCTAAGTGTCTGACTGGAATCTCCACTTTAGGCGACTTTGATGGTTTCTCCCTGTTTATTGTCTTTTTTACAACGTGCTCAGGGGAAGAATGTGCATCATCAGACAGGGACATTTCAGCTTCTGGACCCCCTTATGGAGCAGAAGATGAATCAAACATTACGAGGCAGCGAGGAGAAAGCGGTTATAGGTGAAGTCACAAAAGGTGAGCGAACAGAAATGAATAGAGATTATTATTATTATTATTATTTTTAATCATGCACAATAAAGATTGGTATAGCGGTCACTGATAATGAGTTTGAGTTAGAATGACTGCATTTATAGGTGTTGAATGAATTGAAATGAATTGAAAGTGCTAAATTATGAGAAAAAGGAAGAAGGAAGATGAGTGAGTGATAGAAAGAGGTACTAGTTATATAGTGAGACAAGAATGAGAGAGAAAGGTAGCGGGAAGGGAAGTCAGAATGAGAGAAATGGGTAGATGATGAGAGAGAGAGAGAGAGAGAGAGAGAGAGAGAGGTGAGGCTGCTGTCATCTCCAGCTGTCTCTGGGTAAATGGTGCACATTCCTCACCTCCATGTGTATCCGTGCTTGGTTAAAACAAATCCTGAGCTCAACAACTCAAAAAGGTGCTTCAACAATTACCTCAACACACTTACAGCTGTGCTACATGCTTTCAAAGTCAACTAGTGTTACTGTGCTGTTTCATTTTTATAGTCCCATTACTCATCTGAGATACCTGGTGGCAAGCGATACAGCTGTAAAGCAGATTAAACAAACGAACATCTCTGTGCATAGAAATTCAGCCTAATACAAGAGATCTGGGATTTTTTTTCTTTTTCTTGCCATCATTATGTTTAATGCATTATATTAAAACCTGGAGGTCACTGCACTGCACAGATGAATGAATTTCAGCTCCTCCTCCAGCAGATGGTGGTATGGATGTAGTCCTGCAGCACGGGAAAGTAGAAATCAGTGTTTCCAGATTGTTGCGTGTCCACCTACTGTAATGTAGAGATGATGGGACAATCATCAGTGGTGTTTTCCCGCCTATTACAGAGTCACTGAGACCTTGACTTTGATGTACTTACTGTAGATGAATGAATAAATAAAACTTTGTTGGTAATGAAGTTGTAATTATAAGGATGAGTGGTAATAGTTTAGATAATACGTGTCAGGTTTGCTGTGGGTGTACAGTATAAAGACTTTCTTTTAAAAAAATTTTTTATTATAAATTGTATATTAAATATATAAATAATTAGAATTTGCCATTAAAGCTTAGAGAATTTTAGTCCATTATTGTTTTGCTGTTTTTTTTAAATAAACATATATAGAGCGCAGGATTGTGCAGTATAGAGTGACATATCGTTTTTTTCAGCACAAAATATGATTGCGATATGATGAACCGAATTTTAGAACACAAACATAAAATTAGAAACTGCATCACATAGCCAAAGAAATAGCTATGGTTGTTTTTTTTTTTTCTATGACCAAATAATAATAATAATAATAATAATAATAATAATAATAATAATAATAATACGCTCATTTTAAGAGTTCTACATTTTTGCGACATCATTCCCATATCCCAGTAGTGGTAAAATTGACCCTTTATAAAGATAACAATAGTTTTTGTTCTACCTGACATATGTGAATTTTGAAGGCTGAAGGCTCCACATTAACACACACCAGCAAGGCTTCTCTATAAAAAAATTTTAAAAAGCATATTTGTGCTGCTTGGGTTTTAAATTAAACAAATATAAATCCTTAAGCTCGATGTTTTTTTATGCTTAAATGATTCATAGGTCAGTGTGGCTTAAAAAACAAACAAAAAACATTCCTCTGAAACTGCTCAGGTACAGGGACTGGACTGAAAATGCGAGACAAAAACTTCAGGAAGCCTGGAGAACTATTCAAGACTGCATTAAAAATACAAAAAAAAAAAAAAAAAAAATTAAAAAGAAAGTCTGGCACTTTGGAAGAAAAGACTTTTGCACAGTATTGTTATATATTTAAATCTGAAAAATTATACAAATATGTTTTTAGTTATCTTGTATAAAGTCTTTAATCTTTAAAGCCACCATTGCTTGCATGTTAAGCCAAAAACTAAATTTATACAATAATACTAAAATTATATACATATGTTTTACCAAGTGTGCTTTGCAAATGCTGTGATCAAAGGTTTATATTAATGTATTTGTTATAATAGGTTTCCGTTTCTATAGTAACAGCTCATAGGGACTTGCAGGGTGAACATTATATAATCTAAGACAAATAATAGTTAACAAAGTTTGAAATAAGATATGGTACTTATTTATAAAATAATAAAGTAATTGTTTTATTTGGTGAAGGAGACTTTTATTTTGCATTTTATCTGCAGACTCAGCATTTGTAACAGTCCCTATGATTATCAGTTACTATATAGGACGTTGTGCTTTCTGGTTTCTCATTACATAACAAGATGTGTTTTTTGGGATGTACTGTAAGCTTCCAAATGTAACTATTACTTTAACAAGTTAACACAGGTCTAAGAGCTCCCCTAAAGTGTGTGTTAAAGCGCCAGCTGAAATACCCCTCAGATTATGCATTTATGTATTTATCCATACCACAAACTTCATTTCACTCCTCCTCCAAATGTACAGTTTTAGTGTCTATGTAACTGAGATACCGCTCACCCATGCCTCGCCAGAGAGCCACCGCGCAGGCTCAGTGGGCGGAGATAAGGAACAAACTGGAGAAAGGTGTCTTTTTATATGAGGTCACATTAGGGGGAAATTGGTCTAATTGGCTTGTTTTGGCCAATCCAAAAAAAAAAAAAAGCAGGGAATGTTGTTAGATTCCTGCTTCAGGTCTGTGTGTGGCGTTTGCATGTTCTCCCCGTGCTTGGTGGGTTTCCTTCAGGTACTCCAGTTTTCTTCCCCAGTCAAAAGACATGCAGGGTAGGCTAAGTGGTGTTTCCAAATTGCGCATAGTGTGTGAACAAATGTTTAAATATGTGTGTGTGTGTGTGTGTGTGTGTGTGTGTGTGTGTGTGTGTGTGTGTGTGTGTGAGTATGTGATGGATTGGCACCCTGTCCAGGGTGTAACCTGGCTTGTGCTCCAAGTCTAATGTAACTTCAAGAGAGAAAAAAATGCTGGTGAGGGAACATTTATAGTCATTTGATATAAGAAACTAATATGATAAGGTTATTTTGCTGCATTAAATGGATAAAAAGATTACTGTAATGTCTGTAATTTGTATTAAGTTTTTAATTGTTATTGCCGTGGTACTAAATGAATTAAAAACACACACTTTTAGACATGTTGTATGTTATAGGTAACTTTGTGCAGTCATGCCATAATTGATTATTCTTCTTTAACATTCTCAAATGTGTTGCAAAAAAATATGAGACTCTTTGAAACTTTCATATTGTTTAAAGTTGTGTTGCTATAAAAACAGAAAAAGAAAGACAGACCACCCAGAACAATGCCATGTTCATGGCTAAACAGTCCAAAATACACAAGGGCTGAGTGACCTAGATATTCTGTGAGCGTATTTTCAGAACACCCTGTACGTAGTGGAAATGTGAAACTCAACTGGTATCTGAGTATCGCATCTGGGAGAAAGTGGGTCAGAAGGAACACGGTTCAGAGCGGCTTGGCGGTGCCACACATTTCAACAACACAAGCATAATGAAAATGAGTTACGCTCAAAAAGTATTGCAGGCTGTCACTACCAGCTAAGGACCTGGCTGAAGAAGACAAGCCACCGATCACTTGACTAAACTTTGTCTTGGATGAATACAGAAACTTCTAATGCTTAGGATCAAAGCAAATGTGATGACCTACAGTATAACGTGTGCCTAATGGCAAAACAAAGATTGGCGTGAAAATGTAAATTTTTCAGAAGTAAGAAGGACCGTTGCTATTTTTTTTAATTGCCATTACGCTACTTTAACTTAATTCTGTGCAAGCAGCCTAAATCCTTAGTCTTAGCATTAGATAGCTTATCATTTGACATTTTTGTTTTTTAACAAGGATAAATTAAACGCAGCAGTTTAATCTGTTTGATGTCACTTCAATTGAACGCACTCAACATTAAACCTAACATGTTCTGTTGGGAGAAAGTTCTGATATAATTTCCTGTAAAAGACACCCTTAGCAACTTCAACTTTGTCATGTTTATTGACGATATTTTCACCCTTCCAAGAACTTTAAGTGAATAATAGTTCTAGAAAGCTTTTAACTGTTTATGGTGAACTTCCTGAAACAGACACCCACGCGCCCAACTTGTTTATATTTAAACCGTGGATAATTCAGCTACAGGGCGTCATTAAGAGTTCACGTTACCGCAACGGAAATGGATACTCAAAACAGTGACAAGCGTAAGCAGGTGTGTGACTCCTCATATGCACCTGCCAGCAAATAAATCACTCAAGATCGTAAATCAACAGCAGCAAGCGCTCTACGTGAACTATTTACAAATCCTTAGTAAAAGCATGATGGTTCTGGATGGTGTTTTACTCAATGGAATTGGAGATTTTTGTTCTTAAATTCATAAATCAAGACTGAGAATTTTTATTATTTTTTTTGCAATTCACAATGAACTTTACATTTACTTCTTATATAATACCTGAAGAAGGAAAATGGACACAATCTTTTGGTTTGCGATGTTATGATCTAGTTGCTACACAAAATTTGTCTACTGAGCACAAAGAGCCCTTGAATGAAGCTTCATAAAATGAACCACATCCTCAATAAAATTTAGTCAATTAAATTACCTTCTTCTTTCGGCTGCTTCTGCTAGGGGACGCCACAGTGGACCACTTGTCTCCATCTAACTGAAAAAAATTAATAAATAAAATCTTGTCGCTGAAAGTTGGTTTAAAAAAACCATTAAAAAAAGGGTAGATAAATCCAATTAATGGCCAAAAAAGGCAGCATGTAAGAACATGTACCTATGAGCTAGAGCAAACGTATTTCTTACAACAAAGTCTAAGAAAACTGATGATAAAAAAATTCCTTTTCCAATCTGGACATTTAAGTTGGGATGACCATTGAGCTTTTTTTTCAATCTGTAAAGGTAGTCCCCACCAAATTCCGTTCCAGGACACGTTTGTATGTCTGATTTGTTCTTAAGTCCGACAAAGTGAGTCTTATACGCCTTTGACACGAATATACAGTGTAAAGCATAACAATCCACTCGGCTTAATCTGTCCCCACACTGCAATCATGTGGCCAAAAACCATAACTGCACCCAAGGAGTTAATCTCGCAGTGTTGTCTCTGCGCCTTTAATTTGCGAGAAGAATCCCGAACGCCATTTTGTCTCAGACCTGTTTTCCACTGCATTGGACTATGAAGCCTTTTGTTGAGGATTTTAGGATGTTGTTGAGGAAATAAGAATTATTTACCATCAGGACAGCCATTTTCTATCATGACGCTCATCATGTCGACTCATTTCTCCCGCACCCCCACACATACAATATAACAGACTTTAGACATTATATCACGTACACACTGAAAATATTGTATAGAACTGTAAATATTATCTAGTGCACTGCAGTGTCTATTTTTTTTGTACAATACATCAGTGATTGAACTGAAAGTAGAACCGCAATCCGTTTGAATCTGTGGAAATTCACAAGTCGAATGTTTGTAAGTCAAGGACTACCTGTAGACTTCTGTTTACTAGTTACTGAGTTTAAGATCAAGTGTTTTTTTTTTTAAACACTGCCCCTTAAAAGCAACTCGGCACCATTATGAACAAAAGCAAGTCAAGGAAACATGGTTATAAAATTCTTTTGACTTTAATCAACTCAGAGAAAAAAAAAAAAAGAAAAAAAAAGGTTTCACATCAAACATAACACTTAGAGAAGGGGATGTCACAACTACTGACTGAATCAGAATATTTTTTTTTCCTACTCAGAATGTCAGCATTTTTATATATACTGAAGTTTAAAAATAGTGAAAACAAACAAAAAAACAAACAAAGAAATAAAAAGAAATGTAAACTGTTTTCTTATCTCTTTATTTGCTCTACGTAGTGACTTAAAGCACTACAGCACGGTAAACAAAGTAAATTAGTACAAAACAACAACAACAAAAAAAACAAACCTCCATAACTGTCTCTGAATGAGTTAACATGAGAGCAGGTATAAAGACGCAGCCTACAATAAACCCATAAATATTTCAACCACTTTCGTTTATTTTTTTCGTTTTCTAAACTTCGATTTAATGAAAGCTCGCAAAAGGAGCCACCATCCTCATTGAGGAAAACAAAAAAACCTGATGTCGGCTAAGCGACAGCACATCCACACACAACTGCACTCACACACAGAATCCAAAAAAACAAACAAAAAAAAAAAACCTAATAGGAAGAAACATCCATGTGTTCCCATGGTAATAAAGCTGCTATTCGATAGTGATGATGCATCCATTATAATATAAAGCCACTGGACAGCGAGAATGCTAACCAGCTCTTGACAGAAAGCTAGCGCCGCCGGGATGGAGCAGCGTCCGACAGACCTTCATCACTGTTTTCGAGTTCACTTACAAACTTTGACATTCTTCTGCAGGCAGCGCAGATCCTCACAGCTTTTTTCTTTTTTTACTTATACACACATGCACAGAGTGATGAGGAATCTTATGTAGTAGGAAGTTATCAGTAACCGTTTAATTTAACCTTTGGGCCTGAGGTGGACTTTACAGGAAGGTGTCACCAACCATAATAAGATTTTTTTTTCTGATTTTTAAACAGTCAAATAAATGTTATAGTTTTTTTTCTTTCTTTTTTTTTTTTATGGTCAATCGACCAAACTGTAGGTTTCACTTTACAATTAACTGTTATTATTAAGGAGGCAATGAATTTTTTTTTTCCCCTGAAAGAAAAACATTTTCCAACTGTATTACAGTAAGAGTTTTACATACCCTTTCTATGTTTTATCCAATTTTTCTTTACCTCTGCAACACCGTCATTTTAGCATGTGAAGCAAAGATCTAATCTCCTAAGCGGCCAAAATATGAGATTCCACATCTCACTGTGTTAGCACGTGGCTTACTGCAAGACAAAACCAACCAAAAAAAAATAAAAAAAATAACCTGCACTCCCAGTTTAATATATAAACTAATACATGATGTTTAAGCAGAGGAGAGGGAGAGAGAGAGAGAGAGAACGTGTTAAAACGTGTAGCTTTGATAGAAAACTCCATGCAGCGTTGAGGTTAACTGACCAAACAAACTTGAGTTAATTATGTAGAGGTATTACACACACACACAAAAAAAAAGTGTCCATATAAAACGCAGGTTATGTAAAAAGGGCCACTGGGTGACTGGATAATTTTACAGATTGGCATTGATTTGGTCAAAAGACAGCCAAGTGCAGATATCGCCTCCGTAGAGGGAAAAAACACACTCTCAGACACGATCAACTCTCACTCACACACACACTCTCTCGTACACACACAACCTGGACACTCGTCTTTAACGCTGTGTTTAAACGCATTAATGCGCCAGCACGATGTGCGTTTGTGTACACGTGTACATACACACAGTGCTTGTGTGTATGTGTGTGTGTGTTCAGTCACACATCTCCTCAGGAATCTCGTGAGGGTTGAGGATTCCAGGGACGGACATCTGCAGCTTGTGCTTCTCCTCCTGGGCCTGGCGCAGAGATGCCTCGCGTTCCTCAAGGAACAAATCTGTAGTGTCCTCACCTGCAAACTCCTGGAGGAGAGAATGGAATAGTTAGTGCAAAAAGCTTTAAATAAACATCTGTATAAAATATCTGTTCAAGTAAACATGGTATAAAAATAATAATAAATGAACTGTATATTAACTGTGAAAATGCCTCCCATCTGCTTAATAGCCGGGATTTGACTCTATGGCATCGTAAAAATTTTGCACACAATTGCAAAATTTGGAAAATCTCAACAAAAAATAAATACATTTAAAACTCAATTTGAATGTCGTTCAGAAACTGAAGCCATAGTTCCTTACACATGCACATAAAATAGAAAGTCATTAATTAAATACCCACACATTCCTAATTCCAAATAAATAAAAACCTCTGGTGGTGTTTAAAACCAGGCTGTCAGGAGTTTACAGGCTTATGCCATATAACTCTAAGAGATGCAGAGTAGACATTCACGAGAAAAACAAACATCCAATACACCGTTGGCAATGTACTACACTTTCCCTGATTGAATTCTCTCAGACTTTGTATTTTTTATCCATGTCTTTTTTCTTCTCTAATCAAGAACTTTAATACGTTCCTACTGTTAATTTTTATTTACTTATTTTTATTACAAGACCCATGACAAATCTACAAACCAAACTATATGTTGGTTTTTAGTAGGAAATAACACAGTAAAGGACTTTCTCTACAGGTTTGTTTGCCAGATAATAGAACAGCATAATTAAAGTTTTAACTGTAAAAAAAAAAAAAAAAAAAAAAAAAAATTTCTGTAATCATGACTGATTGTTAGTTCTGAGATCATGATTTTTCAACGTGACATTAACTTTGGAACCATCTTGCATTTATTGAACTTTTGAAGAGGGAAAGAACCCCTTAAACCTTAATATTGGCTTTTCTTTAACTGTAAAACAACAACAAAAAAGTAACTTCAACCGAAATACAATAAGTGAGCCTCCGAGTGGCGCAGTGGTAAAGTGCTCGCCCTATCATCTGGAGATCGCTGGTTCGGTTCTCGGGCGATGCTGTAATCTCTCACAGCCGGAGGTCTAGAGAGAGCTGATTGGCCGAGCTCTCTCAGAGGGGAGGGATGAGAGGTACTTAGTGCTCCCACATTAATCACGGCTCTACAGCGGATAGCACTGTCCTCCAAGTGTGTTACTCCGCCCCCAATGGTGCGTGAGCGAGCAGTTCGAAAAAGATGTGGTCGGCTGGCGTCAAGTGGTTCGGAGGAAACACGTGATAGTCTTCGGCACTCCCGCCTGAGTGGTAATAGTAGCTTAACGTGGGAGCCCCCTAGTGACGGGGAGGAATTGGACACGACTAAATTTGGGAGAAAAATCGGGCGGGGCTAACGTGTATACAATAAGTCACTGACTTACGAATGAGTTCCGTTCCCGGAGCACGTTCCTAAGTCTGATTTCTTCTTGAGGTCCGACAAAATGATTCTTATACAGGTAGTCCCCGACTTATGAGCAAATTCTCTGCTATATAAAAAAATATTGTATATAATTGTAAATATTGGTATCTGGTGCACTGCAGTGTCTATTTTTTGTACATGTGAGCAATGTCCGCAATTTGTTCCCGCAGTTCGTTCGTATCTGAGGAAATTCATAACTTGAATGTTCGTAAGTCGGGGAAACCAGACCCAGATTTTAAGTATGGCAGAACAAGCCAAATCCCCAACGCCAGATATATTCTGTGATGCTACTCACCTTGATCTGTACCAGGAAGTCTCTCAAATGCTCTTTAAATGCAGGGATGTCCTGGTTCAGACTGAATAACCCCGTCACAAACACCTTTACCTGTGCACTAAAGACACCATAAAACAACAGTCAGAATTTGAGCAGAAAACAGAGACCAAATCAACATACTGTAGAGGCACATCATATCTTATAACTGTAACTGATGGCACTACAATAAGCATAAGTAGCATTATAGAAGTATTCACCTAAAAATTATATCATCAGCAGGTATAATTTATAAAATGAGTTGTTATTTTGTGGCTAAATATTGAAATGAAATTTTTATTTTATGCAAATCAAGCATTATAAAGTGTAGAATAAAAAATATTTTTTAAAAAGGGTGTAAATGTTACAGGAATACTTTTTTTTTTTATTATTCCTGCATCAATATTTTGATTTACATGTTCATTTTTTTTTTCTAAGAATATATATGCAAATATTTTTGAGACGTAATAACCAGTAAATACTTTTTAATAATTCCAATATTAGCCCAATTTATTTTTTGTTTGGGGTCCCATAAGAGTAACTACCAGGCTGTAATTAGTACAGATTCGAATCGACGCCAGTAGGCGCTTTGGTAGCTAGATCTGTTCTTAATTACTCTAGCATTAGCAATGTTATCATACATGACAAAAAAATATCTAAAAACAGCAAAGTGAAACACAAAACTCACTCCTGCAAATGAGGGAAAGCCGTCTTAAGCAAGTTGGCCACGTACTCCTGGATGAAAGCCTGATTGGTCATAGCGCTCGCGGGGTTCAGGGTCATACTAATCTTACCCTCCTCTACTAAATTAAACATGTAAGCCAGGATGGATGCATGCATCGTCAGACCTGAAGGAAACACACAGATACGGCAGTTAAGGCATGACTTTTATATATAAAATCACCCTAAACGTCCAGCGCTTACAGGGTGTTTCTGTGATGCTATATTTGGTGTTTTTCCTGTACAAAATGTTATGCAGTGTAACAACAGAGCAGGTAGTTTCACAAAAATAACGCATATGTAGAAGCAATGTATGACAATGCAAGCAGAGTGTATTATTTTCATACAACTGGACAATTATGAGAATGTTATTCCATTTACGCCACAGCAATTTTTCTTAAATATTACAAGTGCAATTTATCTTTAGCAAACACCACAGTGCACATTTTAGCAGTTTATAGCGAAGACCTCAGCTCCTGTTTGCATGACATTATTGCAGCAAATCATTCATTCCTCCCTAATCATTAACATCATCTTTTTCCCTTCCTCTTTCTCCAGCTCAATCAGATTGTCTCAAAATACAGTCATTTTTATACAGGAACCAGAAACTGTACCAGAAAGTCCTCTATCCTGAAGACTCTCCTGCCCTGGAAAAGACTGACCGTTAAGTGAATACTTAAGAGCCGAGACTCCTTCAATAATGTGGCATGATCGACAGTAGCAGTGCTTTATGCTTTAAGACACAGAAGCAAAAACATCTACAGTGTGGGCTGTAAGTCTTGATCCATGGGCATTTATTCTTGAATGAAATTCGACATTTATATTTGAGTTCAGACTCAAGATGGCTTCAGCTCTAACAATAAAAGATGAAGCAGAACCGAAAACTTTGGCCTCCTTTCAAATCAGTAGGAGGAAGGTTAAAGGAGAAAAATCATCTTGGCATGCAAAATTCAAATTTCTTATACATTAAAAAGTTTTTCGTCGTTCTCGTATTCAAAATATACACAAGTGTCACAAAGTCAAATTCAATTCGAGCATCGGGTATAATTTGAGGAATTTAGGCCACAACAAAGACTTGTTTTTTTCTTCTTTTTTTTTTTTTTACACTTGTTAAAAAAGCCTTCATGGTGATCTCGCTCCCTCTTCCCCAGTGGCAGAAATGGAAAGGAAAAAAAAAAAAAAAAAAAATGTGTGCTGTGCATGTTTCTCTGTTAGTGTGTGTGTGTTATTCATATTTATTCCTCAACCTCCAGCATTAGTAGCAGTGACTCATTGAGTGTGTATGTGTGTGTAATGCATCATTATCTTCAGTGAATCTGCACTGTATGACTCACCGGCTGTGTGTGATGTGTCCGTAACTACGGAGAAGATGTGTTGCAGTATGTCGCAGAAGTATGTCTGGTAGAAGCTCTGTGCTGCTGCCTCCTCCTGGGCCACGTTCTGGAGCAACGTGTAGAGAACCTGCAGACCTGCAAACGCACACAATATCAAATAAATTAATAAAATAAATTAAATATCAAACACAAACAAATTTCCTAGCTATTTGAGACAACATTGTTCAGTAACATAGACCAAGAAATTTGTAGAGACTAGAGATGGATGTGAGCTCTGTTACATGACAGGACACTATTCGAGCAAATAAACTTGACCCCATGACATTATCCAGAGTGAAGCAATACAATACAGTCAAGCCCCAAAATTCACATTCCTAGGAAAAGCCCCAAATTTGGAATGTGGTTAAAAAAAGCATATTTTTATCATTTAAACCCTAAATATGCCCCCAAATACACTCCAAAACTCATTTGAACTTAATAAAAAAAAAAATTAAAAAAAAAAGGTAAACCCATATACTGTACAGTACTGTCCGCAATGCTAGAGTGTAAAATACCAATGTTACCCCTATATTTACTGTAATTTATGCAATTTCTTAGGTATGCGTTGTCGTTTTCTTTGGATAACAATAATTCACGATCCAAGTCTGCATTTTCCTCCACGTTCGCTTTGTGTTCTCTTTACAGTACTAAAATTTTTTAAATAAATACTTATGAAAATGTAGTTAATTTTATGTTATAAAATATATGCAATTTATATGGTTCCTAACATTTTATCATAAAATCCATAAAAAATTATATATTGCAAACAAAAAAATAAATAAATAGTAATAAATAAAAAAAAATCCATTAAAAAATTGTGAGGGTTTCCGCTAATAATTATTAGTTAGGTTCTAAGGAAAAATCTGCAAACAATTGAGCCTACGAACTGTACACCTATAGAGAGTCACTGCAAGATCTTCCGTGTGCGCACCGGCTGTGTGTGATGTGTCCGTAACTACGGAGAAGATGTGTTGCAGTATGTCGCAGAAGTATGTCTGATAGAAGCTCGTGTGCGATTTTCTGTGTGTTTAGTATCTCACCAGTGTCAGCTACGTTTCTCATGGTGTGCTTAAAGGCCCAGATGATTGAGTCCAGTACCAGTTTGAACTGTGCCGGGGGAATGGCGAGGAACGCCGGGAAGCAGTGGGAATTCACCGCCTGCAGCAGGTAGAAGAAATGTGTGCGGTGCTCTGGATACTCCTCGAAATCCTGAAAAATTTATAAATAAAATATGACTTAAAATAAGATACAACACATGGAACTAGCAGAACGTCAGCAACCCCAAGTGTCGTCTTCTCATTACTAATCCGTATATCTGCAGTTCATCTATAGTGTACATCAAACCACAAAAGGAAGCTATTAAAGAAAAAAAGCTATTTTAGACACCTGGCCTGGCTTTGACCTTGAGCCTGTGTCCATCAGTTTTAGAATCAAATCTGTTTATGTGCAGAATACAGTAATAATTTAGCACTCTTTACGAGCTTTAACCAGAATCTCAGGTGGAAACACGAACACAATAACGTGCACCACCTAGTGGAGTCAACAAAATGTTAATTAGACTGCTACCAGAACAGCAGCACATAGTAGTATTTGTGGTTGGTCTCTTTATACTTTATTATCGTAAATGTAAATCGGTTGCTAGTTGCTTCATTTACAACCTGAATTCCAGAAATGTTTTTTAAATTTTAATAAAATGAAAACTCAAAGACTTTCAAATCAAATGAGCTAATATTTTATTCACAACAGAACTAGAGAACATAAATGTTAATTTATCCACTTAATGAGTTCATTTCAAATTTGATCCCTGCTACAGGTCTCAAAAAAGTTAGCTTAGGCCTGAAAAAGCAAGATTCTTTTGAAAAGGTTCAGCTAGTAAACCTCTAGCAACTAATTAAGGTAATTAACATCTGGTCTGCAACATGATTTGCTATAAAAGGGATGTCTTAGAGAGGCAGAGTCTCTCAGAAGTAAAAATGGGGAGAGGATCTTCGATCTGTTAAAGAGTGCGTAAAAAGATGGTGGAATACTTTAAAAACAATGTTCCTCAATGTCAAACTGAAAAGCCTTTGCAAATCTCATCATCTATATTCTATTGTGAATTAAATATTGGCTCATGTGATTTGAAATTCTTTTAGCTTTCATTTTATTCAACAAAATTAAAAAAAATAAATAAATAAAAACGTCCCAACATTTCCAGAATTCAGGATGTAGTACTGGAGCTAATGCAATTAAGATGTCTGGAAGTGCATAGCCTCTAATTTAGCTACATGCCAAAAAAACAAAAAAACAATCAAATCAACTGCTTGGCTCAGTAACACTACTCACACAAAAACAACTTCATAAAATACGCAGAAAGATTTGCAAGCAAGAAAAAAAAAAAACTAAACAAAAACCAGAACTATAACATCATCCAAAACATTAAAAAAAAAAAAAAAACCAAAAAAAAAAACGCTAACAATCAAATCGATCAAACTAATCGTTGAGAAAACAAGATTCCACCTTTAAGATGTTATGCATCACTTTATGTAGCTCTACATTTGATTCATTTGTAAAATAACCAGGAGTGTACCAGGAGGAGAAGCACAGGGGCTAGAAACCATATAAAGTCTGGCAGATTTATGATCAACTCAAACCGGTTTGAGGGAAGTGTAATGACTTTGGCATTAGTCTCATAGCTTCAGAGCAAAACTGTAAACATCAGACACCCATGCAGAAAAACATGTCTTGGCTGATTGACTATTCCTTCATAAGGGAAAAATTGGGTTTGGTTTATTTTGCAAACTATTGCTTCATGTCTTGTAAAGTTTTGTTTGTGCAAGTAGTTTTAAAGGGCAATTAAATATTTTATAACATTTCTCACTGCTCTGCAATGTTTGCATTTTATATAAATAAAACGTCCGTGTTACAAAGTATAATCCGATGTAGAATGGGTCTTACTTTGTTGATCATGTTCAGTGTGCATTCAAACACGGCGTCAAAGATCTGTGGAATCTCGTTTGTGATGTGACCGCCCAGTTTGTTCACGATGGTCGCCATGGTGCTGAGCACTTCCGGCTCTCTGGCCGCCGGAACGTTCCGTTGGTAATCTATCAGGACGGCGTCCAGCAAGGGTGGAACAAAGTTCTCCCCGACCTGAGAATACACATACACAGAGGCTTAAAGGATGAGCAAAAGAATGGGGGGGGACAGACTGTGTGTAGACAGATTATCTTAACAGGTTCAGAGTGACTTACACCTGAATTAAGTACAGCTTCATCAGGACAGACATATGTGACTCAGATGTTAAAGGGGTATTTATCAGAAATGTGCTAAGTGTAAGCTGCTCGGTCTGTGTTCGTGTGTTCATGTGTGTGCATACTTACCATCTGTGGGTCGTTGGAGCGACTGACCCAGCCTGAGATGAGTTTAAGCGTTTCTCTCTTTACCGTGCGCATGCTCCTGATTAGCGGCTGTTTGGTCACCATCTCACCTGCGGTCACACATGTACACACAAAAACACTTCACATTTTATATCTAATCATACTGTATTGATCTTGCAATTTTCGTTGTTTCAATCAGTGTTATTTTATTCGTAACATAAAATTATTAAAGACTGATGTTAAGATTTTGAAAAAACAAACAAACAAACAAACAAACAAAAAAAACCTTTTCTCTCACACACTTACCATTGGTCTGGATAGCTGCAGAGATGTTCTCACTGAGGCACTTGTAGACATTAAGCATATCCAGATAGATGCGTCCTAGCTGAATGACGAATGGGTGACCCACTGCCTTGCATGCCCTTACGTTGGTCTTCAGGATGCTTCCAAGCTGTTTCACAGTCTCTGGGTCCTTCAGGATATCAACATTCTAAGCAAGAACAGTACGGCGCACAATTAGCAATCTAAGATATATATGATAATTATGAGTGACAGATTACTTCAATTCAAATATAATATTCTGTATCGCAACACTTCCTGCAATACATCCATCATCTGATGCACCTTCAGTGCAGCACAAAACTGGCCTAACTCTCGCTGCTAGCAAAACATGCAGTGGCACCTTCATTAAGCAACATATCCCCTTTCTGGCAACTTTAATACTTATCTAATAATTTATCACAGTCCATATCCATGAACTTAACAGTTCAATAATCTCAATATAATGCACAATAATACTACTGTATACAGAAAGTAACCAACAGAACGGTGTATGGTATAAAACCTTGGTGTGCAAACATGGAAGATTTAGCCAAACTCTGGGACATTCAAAGCTTTCACTCGGTCAGGTTCAAGTTGGTGCGTGTGTGTTAAAAACAATTGCATGGAGTATTAGCTGTTTCCCTTATAATCACGTGACTGACTGGGAGATGTGGCTCGCTACTTCCACCTAGCACCAAGAGAGGGCATTACACCATATATCACTAAACAGGAAAAGGTCTAAATGATACATTTTAAGAGAAGTTTCCACAGAATGCATATTGCTTTCAAAAAACGACAAACCAACCAGTCCAGACAACCTCATTGGGGGCCATCTTTATTCTTAAAATTACTGCAGAGTCTGCAGTCTAAAATGCTAACGGACCTGTGTTTTGAACGCTGAAATGTCTTACCTTAGTGGCCTGTTGGATGATGCTGTCCCACACCTGGTTGGGTAGCAGCATGTACTTCTCTATCAGATGCTCCTGTACAGCCTGATCCGTCTGAGCGCCAATCATGTAACCCACTGCTTCATAAAACGTATGCACCTACAGGGACAGGGTGCGTGATAAAGCAAAAAGAGAAGAAAAAATAAATAAATAAATAAATTAGAATGAACACACTACAGACTTTAATCATATAGATGAGTGCTTGAGCTGAATCGGACCTGCTGTGGCTGCAAATCACAGATAATTGTGTTGATATTGTTGAGTATCTCATCAATGAAGGGCATGACTTCGCCAACCTGCACCTGCACAAAATGCCTCCTGCACTTCTGTGCAATTTTAATGAACGTGTCGCACGCCATGTCCTGCACACCGTCATGGGTTTCTAAAAGACAGAACAGAAAGAATAAAATGTTTTAATTTAAATTACATTACACAAAGACTAGTAGGAGCAAATTTAGTTTTTTTTAAATTTTTTATTCATACCATTATTATTTTTAATCAATATCAATGCACATAGCACTCACATGATCCCATATATATACACTGAACTGTGACCTATATATTCAGTTACATTTTCAAATAACATTTTCTGTCCCTTTATATAAGAATAAAAGTTACACTTTATACTTTGATTATGTTCCTTTAGAGGTGACCTAAACTTTCAACAATATACAAATACAAAGCGAAACATTTAAATCTGTGCCTCAAACTCAGGCTGCGTAACATACCATGCATGAATTCAAACAGTTTGTTAACCACAGTCTTGAGGAACTTCCAATGTGCACGCAGGAATCGTGGGTACTGGCCTACGATGTACATAATATTTGAGGCAATGATGGCTTTATTATCCTTTCCTCGCTTCTGCTCGCACAACCCCAGCAAGTCCTAACACACACACACACACACACACACAATCTCACTTTATATTTATACCAACGCTGACAAGAAAAAGAAAGCATCAGCAAAACACAATGATTTGGGAGGCAAGATTGAACAATTAATGAACCGTTATAAATAAGCACCTTGATGACAGTGACGAGGAATCGCTTCTCGTCCTCTTCGTGCATGGCTCCGCTGATGGAGCCGATGGCCCAGCACAGTGTGTTCAGGTTTTTCCAGGACCACTCTGTCCCGTTCACCTGGTTATGAAGTTTTTCTGTCATGATCCGCTCTGTGTCTGCGTAGTCCAAATGGGTCAAATACACTACACAAGGAAAAGAGAGAACAAATAAAAGGAGAAAAATAAGACAGAGATCTATTAACAAAGACTAAAGAAAAGGGAAAAAAAAGGGACTTCATCCATTGTAGTGTTTGTACATTTAATCTAACTAGTTATAATGTATCTATTCAAAGTGTGTACAAAGGGTGTGTGTGTGTATGTTCTTACCAAGCGTCTCTCTCATGTTCTTGTACAGGTTGATAGAGTCCGTGTCCTTCATGAACTCTCGCACCACCTCACCCTGGTCGTTTTCCACCACCAGCACTTCCTCCGGTTTTGCCATGCGGCTCACCATCAGCAGACGCACCTGAACCCACAAACACACCAACTTTCAATACTGCAAACTCTGTCAGTCAGCTACAAAATGTACAATGTGTGTGTGTATATTAGTAGTAATGTTCAGTTGCCCAGCAGTGTGAGAGAACGACCCTTTACCTTGGAGAGTACAGGTAGATAGAGCTGCCTGCGTGGTGGAACATCAAAGTGCTGGCTGCCAGAGAGCAGTGGGGAGGTGGAGGTGCTGAATGGACTCTCTCTGTACAGCTCCGCTGCCAGGTGGTTCCAGTACTCCAGACAGATCTTAAAGATCTCCGTCTCCTCCACCTCAGACACCAGCAGCATGTAGTGCAGAGCCTTGAGATCACATGCAAATATTTTAATTAAAAAAAAAAATTCATTCTGTTCATTTATTTCCATGTAATATAATCTCTTGGACTAGGCGCATACGCTGCCAGAGAAGAGTGTGTTACAGTGCAATTCGTTTAATACTAACGTAGGTTTTGAAAAGATTGATTTATTAATTAAGAAATCTAAAGTAAAATAAACCTAAAATCTTGAACTATATTCTTAAGTCTTCTGAATTCTTTAACATGAACTTTGATTCATCACGAGACGGTGTTTGGCAGCCGACACATTAATCAGCGTGAACACACACTAATCGTGTTCAAAGGTTTCTCTGATGATTACTGTATTATTAACATTTCGCCTACCTGTCTGGATTACTCCACGCATAAACAAAAACGCTTTTACTTTTTTTCACTATTATAAACTGATCATTAGGGTAAAAGAGATGCTCCCCATCTTCACTGTGCACATGGAAACATTGGGATCTGAGGCATGTGATGTGTGTGGTGTTCGTACCTCCATAAGGGTCTCGCGCAGGTTGAGCCTTTTCTCTATGAGCTGGCCGTGCTCTTTGAGGAAGGTGCAGAGGAACAGGCTGAGGTTCTGGATGAAGTTCTGCTCGTCATCCTTCCCGTTGGCGTAGGCCAGACGGATGTTCGTGTTCAGAGGCAGCATCTACGAAGCAAACCCGGCGAGACCGAGTATGTCAAATGATTTGTTTTTGGTTGCTTTGTGGAGTGCGTGGCGATTGGTTGTATTCGGGGGGGGTTACCTGTTTGAGCTGCATCATGGTGAGCGTGAACAGTGTGACAAACTGCTCCTCATACTGGCTCACACTCACACCGGCGATCTCAGTCAGACACTTGAGTGTCACATTCCGAAACATTGGCACGTTCAGGAACTTTTGAGAGAGCGAGAGAGAGATGGGAGAGTAGAACAAAACGGTGATTTATGAAACTAAAACAATATATAATCCCCCGGCTGTGCACACTCAATTCAACACATTTTTCTCTTTTTTTAATTTCTTGAAACTATTTCAAGAAATTAGAAAAGTCTCTGATTAGCTGCAACTGTAACCTGCCTTACGTACTCTTATTTGAGGCAGGTTAAGTCTACAAACACTGCAAAACTCAGTATAATGTACAATGGAACCTCGGATTACGAGCATAATTCGTTCCGGAAGCGGGCTCGTATTCCAAAACACTCGTAAACCAAATCATATTTACCCATAAGAAATAATGGAAATTCAAATTATTCGTTCCACAGCCCAAAAAAATAAATACATAAAACTACTAACACAAAATATAAAGTAAAAATAAAACAAATTAACCTGCACTTTATCTTAAAAAAAAAAAAAAAAAAAAAAGTAAAAATAAATCCCGACAGATAAGTGTTTCCGTTTATGCGCACAGGCGCTTTTGTATGTGTGTTTTTCTCTCTCTTGCGCTGTGCCGGTTGTGTGTGAGTGAAGCACCCCCTCTCTGCTTCACACACACACACAAACACATTAAAGGAGAGAGAGAGAGAGAGAGAGAGAGAGAGAGAGAGAGAGAGTGTGTGTGTGAACCAGCACGGTGTCAAATTACGCGCGCACACATAACACACACACTCTGCAGCGCAAGAGAAAGAAAAACACACACACGGATGTTGATTATACCAGTAAGGGACGAGCCCTAAGACCCAGCAGGGGAGATGATTACCCACAGCGCAAGAGAGAGAAAAACCGTTGGCTCAGTTGTGATCAAGTGACGCTCGGCGTCAAATCAAGAAGCGCATGCGTGAAACATGATACTAGTTGCGCAAACCAAGACAATGCTCGGTTTTCAAGTCAAAATATATTAAAAATCTTTGTTCGTCTTGCAGAACACTTGTAAACCGCGATACTCGTAATTCGAGGTTTTACTGTATAAGCTAAACTACAGCTACAGATGTACCTGTGTAAATCTAAAGCACACTATGGGCGTGAACCACGTGACGGTACATCGCAGTGTAAAGTGCTGAGGAAACCGCTCTCACTTTGTACACCAGAGTGCTGATGAGTTTAGTCTCGAAGATGTAGCCCAGTGGGATCCAATTCAAAAATCGAAGCAGTGTTTCCAAGGTGGCGTGTACCAAAGGAGCATTCTGGGAGTTTTCCTAAAGATGGAGGAAGATGAATTGATGAAGGCTTTGTTTTAACACTCTGAAACAATTTACATACACTTGTGTATGTAAGGACAGGTTGGTGGCTCACCATCACGAACTGGCAGAGCTGAAAGATCTGCGAGAACTCATTACACATGCTGGAGAAATAAGGAAGAAAAACAAACAAATAAGTAAATAAATAAACAAAATTCAGTATTGTAGTCTCAATGATTTAATCACCATGCCCTTCACATATTATGCCTCGGCTTTAACGCTCTAACGCTTTAACTAATTTCAACCATCACTCAAGTAGCACTTTCTACTACAACCTAAGTGAGGTGATTTATATTACAATTTTTTTTTTTAAAAAGCTCCCTAGAACAGTGTGTACAGTACACAATTTCCCCTTTTAGCTCCATCTCTCGTTAGCTAATTCATTGCAATTGCTGCAGGCTCACCTGTCCTTGAGATGCTTGGCTTTAACCTGGGTCATCTGTCCACTGGAGAAATCGAACACCTCCTCGCTGAGCAACTTCAGGATGATCATGTTGTTCTGGCAGAGGCTCTCGCTGGTACGGCTTGCTCCTACAATGTCGCTGATAAACGTGGGCCAGTGCTTAGGCCACTCCTGCTTTAGGATCTATCAAACAGCAACAGAACCCAAAGGGTGGAAAAAAATTATAATTTTTCCATACACCTAAATAGTAGTGCGTAGGATGACAGGTGACTATTTACAAAACATGCCTTTCTGTTCACACTGGCTGTGTGGGACAACAGACGCAGTGCAACATCACTCATCATGTGATTGATTGTCATTATCCCACCCACACATTAACAGGCGGTGCAGTAGGAGCAAATTTTTTGTTTTTGAAGTTCATTTAAAATTGCAAAATAATAATAACAATAATATTAATTAATTAATTAATTAATTCCCGTCCCTAAAGCGACCCGTCCACTATTTTCAAGAGGTACAGTCATCAGTAAGTATTTGTGTACAGCAGCAAAACTCCATCAATGACAACTGTCGTATGCATTTGTTTGTATTAAGTGCAGTAATTGGGGGGAAGGACACTATAAACATAATTTCAGCTTGTTTTAAACATCTGCCAAAAACTACTACATCTGAAACCTTAATGACATCAAAACATTACAATCAAACAAAAGGATCAACTTTCTAGTACATCTTACCTGAACTAAAATCATGTTAAGTTTTCCAATGTACACCTTCTCCTTCTGCAACGAAACACAAAACATCACACATCACACTGATTGTCAAATAACAGTAAAGCTTTGAGCCTGAGTAAATTTAGATACCACACGTACGTACCTCCACACTTGCTGCATCAGAAGACGTCTTGATAATGAGGCCCACAACATATTTTTTAATTCCTGAAGTCAAACAGAGGTGATGGAAGAAAAAGACAAAATGAAAAAAAGTGTTTAAAAAAAAACAGGTTTAAAGAGCAGCAATTTATCAAGAGAACACTGTTCTATTGCCACGAAACAAAATTATGCAACATTTATATTGCTGTTTAGCCGGACAGCTTTTTCGGCCTTAAAACCCGACCTTAACACTGGTAATGGGTGCTGAATTGAGTATTCCAGGACTAACTAGAGTCCGAGTCAACCTCGGTCAGGGAACGCAGTAGTGAGCTATAGAAAGCAATTGGGTTATAATGCGTCATTTAACAGTACAGCAGTGTTTACATGCACTCAATAACGTCTACAGCTTTGAACCAGTTAAACATTAATGAATTTCTGCAGGGAAAAAAAAAAAGAAAAAAAAGTACAAAGTCTCCACAGACTATAGTGTAGACTTTTCTTTAGCCTACATTTTCTCACTGATCAACAGGAAGACTTTGTCAGTAACGGTGCAGATTCTGACGTCACCGCGACGCACAAAAAGCGTTTGGTCTTAACTGCATCTGTCTTGTTGCTTCTGCGGATGCCAACTAGGTTTCTGCATTTACCTTACATAATAAACCACATGGGCATGTCACTTCCCCATCATACCAATCACTTTGCATTAAACGTGTGGTTTTATTTTGCATGATTCAGTTTTAATTACTGAAAGATTGTGCATGGCAACCCTCTGAAGAATCTATGGAAATTAATCTGTTAAATATTCATGTATATATTTAAAGCACTGCATCTTAAAATTTCACTTATGGGCACTTAAAGAGAAACATGCAAACGCAACAAAAAAAAGAAAAAAAAAGGCACATAAATGAGTGAGTTTGGAAGTGCAAAATAAAACTGAAGCAACAAAATGCAGTAAATTTGTAAAACAGTAGGGGGAGACACGCAAAGGCAATTCTACTTCACTTATAGAGTAGTTACTATACAAATGTGCATAGATTGTTTTTTTTGTTTTTTTGCATTAGAGATCAGAAAATGAAAATCGAAAACTTCTTACTCAAAACCATGCTGCTAAAGCATTTAAATACATTCACCCTTCTTTTATTTTATTTTACACTGGGTACAAGACAACCCACATAATACATTAGGGGTGTCTGTAGATGCCAGTTACATGGAAGAAACTGGCTCTTAAACTGGCAATGCTCAGTATAAACAAAAACATATAAACAAACGAATGAATGAAAGAAAGAGAGATACAGAGAGAAAAAGAGAGAGAGAGAGAGAGAGAGAGAGAGAGAGATTTTAGTTTTAAAAGCGACCACAACTTGGAAACCACATGGCTGCTGCTGCTGCAAACAAATGTGGTTCTCACTGATTAATGCAGCTTGCAAGCCAAATCTGGGGCTCATGAGGAAAAAAAACAAAACAAAAACACCAGCTCTCCGCTTACAGTTGTAGTCTCCATGATTTAACCCTCATCCCTGCTAATTCTGTTAATGATTGATGCTAAAGATTTGTTCTGAGATTCAGTTTTGGAATGGCTGTACATGTGCATAGTTGAATTGCATTTTTGATTTCCTAGGATTCTCAAAGGATGTGATCTTGAGCTGCCAAACTCAGTCAGGTTTGTTGGAATGAGCATGCACACATGCATAAAAAGACCTCTGTGTGTGTATCCTTCAAGGATAAGGAGCCTCATGCATCAATCAGTTTTGGAGGATGGAACAGCAACCTTGAACTCTTTGCCTATTAAGCACCGTATGCAGCAGGCAGTGATGCACTGGCTGGTCTGATACCTTTCGATCATGGCCAGCATTTACCTTTTACAGCAATGTGTACTACATTAGCCTTTCTGTGGGATAAGTTCGGGGTGAGTTGGCCTTTATGGTTATATAATCGATATTCAATGCTATTCAGTAAACCTGGTGGTGTTGGTGTTAAAACTGTGGCTGATCAATTTAAGAAACGTGCAAAAGTCCTCAGTGTGTGTTTGGTACTCTTATTGTTTTATTTTCCAGGTGAGCTAGAAATAAAAGCTTACCTTCACACTGGTTTCTGGGCAGAATCTTCCATCTCGTTTTTATAACTGTTTCCAGAATCTGCAGAGCATAGTACTGGAATGCCAAGGGGGAAAAAAAAGCAAACATTAAGCACTTCAGTTTTAACTAGCCAGTTCTCCACATGAACTACTGTGAACTTTTTTTATGACTCAAAACAAACAGAGACAGAAAATCATCACTGCCTGAAAGCATTTAAAAATATCTTCTTTTTTTTTTTTTTTAAAGCATACAATCAGACTAAGTGTAGCCTTTCATGCAGGTTCGATTCACTTTGTTAATACATCGTTTTGCTGTAAACATTCTAGAGAATCAGGATTTTCTAGATTCTCGAAAGCTTGTACGAGTTTTGCTGTTTCTGCCAGTTTCACACCAGAAAGTGAAAAAACAGAAAGGAAAATAAATCATTATTGGCTAACGGCAAGCTGCATCCGAGTGTGACCAGGCAGGAAGCCAGAGAACGCACAAAACTTATCAAAAAATATCGACGGCGCTTTAAGTACTCAAATATTACAAACACGGCGAGAATAAACAGCGAGCATCTCTTTCTTTAAGCGTTTTTACAAAGGACAAACCCTTAAGTAAAAGCATCAGCGTCTGCCGTTTTCACCTTCAGTTGGTGTGCACCTCTGGGAACAGCAAAGCAAGCTACAAGTTCGGTTATATTTTTTGCCTACAGTGATATTTTTATTTTACATTACAGAAAAAAAAAAAAAAAGAAAACAGGTGAATTCGTTAGTGATTGTGTTACTGGTAAGGTATCTGTGTCATTTGGGCTGATAGTATTTCAGCTGTATGGATCACTCATTATAAAGTATCAGAAGAAAGATAAATGAAGTGGGTGAAACAAAGATGGGCAGTGAGAGGGAAAAAATGCCATGACAAAAGAGGCTTTACAAAGTGAAGGGACATGATTAAAGGTGAAATCTGGATACATAAACACTCCAGGCTCACATATATCCTCAAACACCTGGTCAGATCTCCACCTTTAATTCAAACATGGAAGAGTTTAATTAAAATAAATAAATAAATAAATAACTTCATTGACATAAGGGAAAGAACAAAGGGGAAAAAAGGCAAGAAAGGGAAAAGAAAACTGAAAGAAAAAAAGGAGAGAGAGACAGAGTGAAATGACCTCTACAGCTGGAATACCTACTCGCCCTATACCTATATGTATAAATAAAAAAAATATTAATAACACCTGCCTAGGACTACTGAGTAGTTGTGAAATCTAAAAAGAGAGGAAGACTGCTGACCCAAGATCAGTTTCTCCTAATGAACATAACTGTACAGGAGAAGGACAAGAGCTGCCCCTGGATCAGCATCTTGCTCGTTTTCACACTCAGTTCTCCCTCCTCCAGATGAGAAGAAGCAAATGCAATGAAAACGGATGCAGAGCAGAATTAAGTATAAGGGAATGAAAAGGTAGACCTTGTGGAGGCCTGCCGCCCAAAGCCTAGCTGTGTCAAGGTGCACAGGAAGACACACCCCTTTTCTTCCTATTACAAGCAATCAACATAATGGAACATTGGCATTAATGATCAAATATGAACAAATTCAGATAAGAAAAAATTTTTGTCTTGTGGTTTTGTGTTTGTTCATTCTTTGTTTAAAAAGAAGCCAAATGAACACAGTGCTTTAGCTGATGCACTTAAGATTTTTAAAGTATGATTCTGAAAGGGTACTTATGTATGTGAAATTAAATAAGAGTTTTTTTTTTCTCTTTTCTTTTTGGGCAGCGTATTATGAAATTATTAATTCTGTTGACAAATCCACTCCAAATATTAGTAATCATGACCAAAAGGTTAAGAGCACACCTACAGCAAGCCCAAAACAAAATGAACAAATAAAGGCAAACTGTCACTGGTAGTTTAAGGAAGTCTGATACACACAATAGGGAAAAAAAACTCCATCCCAGCAACTGCTGAGTAGAACAAAGCTCCAATTAGGATGAGCTAAACAGGAGCGGACAGCTGACTCAGGATTAGCTGGAGTTTACAACCAGGTAAACATGCGCGTGGACATGCTATATTACTGAACTGTGAGATGCAGAAGTTTATATTTGAGTAGCTTAACTCAAATAGGGGGGGGGGGGGGGTCTCGGGGAGAGAAATTTCTTCTCTGGTATAAAAGTCCAAGGCCTATATTGAAGAAAACAAGCGTTTCCTTCTAACAAGACAATTAATTTGTTTAGGTGGGGCAGGGAAGGTAACTGGGTTCATTCACAAGTGTTAAATATAATCTCTATCAACCAGCTCTCAGATGTTTTGCTTCCAAAAAAATGTTTAAAGAGCTGCATTTTAAAACAGTTCTAATGGAGCTCCCCTAATATGTGTATCAATTAATGACATCATGTCAGAGCTTCCTCAAAGCAGGGAAGTCAGGGCCTGTGTTCGCAAAGCATCTCAGTAGAGTAAGAGCACTGATGTAGGACCTGCTGATTGCTACAATCAAAGAGAATGGAAAAAAAAATCTATATATTATATTTTTAAAAAATTATAAAATGCCTAAATCAGCACTCCTCCAACAAGATGGCTCATGAACATCAGACTGGTTGACTCTAGCAGGTTGATTGAGAGTGGAGGCTTACTTTGGTGTTCATGTTCTGAGAGAATTCCAGGATGGTGTCCACTCGAGTCCACGCATCTGGGTGCTCCTTTAAATGTGTAAGGACCTCCTGGGCCATTCTTTGCTGGAATACAAATAAAAATAAATCTAATAAACATTGCATCCTGCACTTGACGAGATGCTTTAAATTCATGATCAGTTTCGCTCGTGTGGGTATGTCACCACTGACGCTTTCATTTGTAGGCGTGCACCATTAATAAATGGTAACAGGATACACTTTACAGTCAAACCCAACAGAACACCTGACCATAACACACTTGAGCTTACTGAACATCTTCCGGATTGAATCCCTGCATGCTGTTACAATATGCTTTATTCTTCTGGGAGGGCTTTCTACCACTTTGGAGCATGACTATGAGAATTTGTGCTCCTTTAGCAACAAGATCATTAGTGAGACCAGGCATCTTAAAAGGTGCTCGAGGTCAGGGTCACACCAAACTTACAAACGTATAAACCATGTCTTCATGCAGCTGGCATTTTATACGGGGATACTGACATGTAGGAAAAGATTTCGACCTTTAGGTTCCAGTGTAGAGAGGGGATTTGGAAAGAACCACATGTGGGTGTGAATGGTCAGGTGTGTACATGTTTTTAGCCACATCATACACTCAACCTATTTCTGAAATTGAAAGCTTGAAAGAAAAAAAAAGAAAAGAAAAAAAAAGCTTTTTATCCAATTTTACAAACACTGCTGAACAGGAACTACCTGTGCATGAACTGATGCTGTTATCCAGGTCAAAGAAGTGTTAAAAGATTTTGCTGGAGGCAGTTTATTTAAACTTAATTAATTTAAAGACATCGCCACCAGAACTGCAACTTTTGCATTAAAACAAAAAACAGAACAATACACTAATAAAGTTACATGTGAGAAATTGTCTTTTTTTTTTTTTTAAACCTACTTAAATAACCCCATTTTAACACACGTCCGAGGTTAAAATAAATAAATAAATAAATAAATAAACCTCTGACGATGCTACTCCACATAGCAGGGTCTGAATTCTTACCTGCGGTCCCACGCCATGGTACAAGCAGTTAACGACATTATCCAGGAGATTAATGTCCAGTTTCTGGTTGAAGTCCAGCAGCTGTCTGGCTGCGTGGTCGGCTAACATTGTCATAACTGCTGGCATAGAGCTCTGTGGGGACAGGGGAGGGCTGATGAGGCCTTTTTAGGGAAACTAAATATCCAACAGAGCAAAAGTCATGTGAAATGGGTTTAACAATTCCATCATAAGCAAAGATTTGTATATACAAAAACCAAACCCTAAATGAAATCATAAAGGTAGGATGGGATGCTGGATGTAGAACAGAAATCTGATAGATAACTTTTCACCTGAAACAAACACATGAACTCATAGGAAATTGTATGTGACCAAAAAGCGACTCATCACATTAATAATAAAAGCCAACCCAACTTTTAACACACACACACTTTTTTTTAAATCCAAACATTGAAAGAAAATTATAATTTAAATACTGCTGTGAGGTTTATTAGATTTGTCGAGTGAGGAATAACATGAAATTACAAGAAATTACTTGATAATCCTGAATTTACGACCGCACAATTTGATAAAAATATATCATGTTGAGATAATTTTTTACACATATTGTGATTTAAACTGTGATATTTAATTAGTAAATTCTCATTATGAGGATGTTTGCCAATATTTATGAATTAACTTAAACTTCATATATAAGATAAATATTTTAATTATTGACAGACTGTACATAAATTCCTCGATATGCATATAGTACCTGTAGTAAATTCCAGCCTTCAGTGATTAAATAATTGTACAGGTCCATGTCGCAAATAATTATGAGAATAACTGTACAGCACTAGATTTTTTTTTTAAAGTTTGCTTTTCCCCTCAAACATTAAATGATCTCCAAACTCAAACTTTAATACTATTGTAAGAATTTGTATGCATGTTAAACGTGAACATATAAATGACGCTTTTAGATAAAAATATTTTATTGTGTACAAAATGTTTACTGTGGTTTGCATCATCATGAATCTTGACAGGATCAAAGATGATGAACTGAGATGATATCGAATTAGTAAATTATGTTCCTCCTTAAAAGAATTTTGCTGATACACAATATGGATTAGGCTAAATAAAATTAGCAATTCTGACATCATAAAAATATATATGAAACAATTTAAAGACTAGCGTAATATTTGACAAAAAAGTCATCAGCTTATTATCAGGCGTTTGTGAAAGATATAATGACGAAATATATCTCAGAAGAGTGTGCAGTGACATCACAGTATACATACATCATACTAGCACCAAACCTTCCAAGAGTCTTACATTACACTAACATTTGTACTCCGATGTCTAACTTAATCTCATATTAAACAACCTCCATGTCAGAAACTATGTTATGAGCAACGGCTTGCTGATCTGGTTACAGCTCTCACACATGCGGATATAAAAAGCACCCCATTCTGTTCTAGACATGCGATACGCTTCGTCAATAATTAAAAACAAGACACATTTTGTACAACTGAAACAAAAGTAAGATCCTCAAAGTTTTCAAAGTCTTTCTCTGTACATGGACGTCTGGCAGCAGACGTTTCTGGTGTGTGTCTGACACCCCAAGGGAACTCTGATCTTTATTTTCTCAATGAGAACACGTGTGAACCGTGTCTTTTGGTCGACGCCTCACTGTTTACATCTGTCACGGACAGGCGTGGCCATGAGACTGAATCTGAAACCTTTCCTCGACATCTCGTCAAGTAAGGAATGACGCAATGACGCAGGGTTGCCAGTCGGCTGTCAAGCGCACAGGGACTGTTTCAACAAACCAGTTCTGTGTCATTATATTCGTTAATTTTTACAATTCAAACTTTGGCAATAAGGTTTTTTGCAAAGAAATGCACATGCCTGAAAATAAGCTTTTTGTCATTGATCTGCATCAGAAAAACTTTGTTTGTCAGAAGGTATTTTTAAAAATCTCCAAAGATTCAGAACATAATGTTATGTTTGCTCAGTCTTTTTAATCCTGCTCATCTATAGATACACTTTTATTTATATGGAAAAAAGAGAATAGAAGTATTACTATGCTTATACTGCAAAAACATAATAGTATAATCATCATTATTATAAAGCACACTAAAACATGTACACATTCGTTATTTATATCAACCTTTAAATCATCTTAATATATTAATGTAGTGTCTGGATTAAAAATAAATACTTCTTTGCTATATATATATATATATATATATATATATATATATTTATTTTTTTTTTTTTTTTTTTTTTTTTTAAAGATTTTATTATTACTATTATTATTATTATAAACAAGACACACTACTCATACCACTATCAACACTGTAAGCTTGAATAGGAAGTGTTCAATCCTGTACTTCTTTGCTTGGAAACATTGGTCAACCCCTCCCACCCAACACACACACATGGAAAGCAGGCACAAGAAGAAGAAGAAAAATCAATCACTCCACCCAAGTATAGACTGACTGGCAGCTTTAGAGCAAAAAATATATAGTGGAAATTGACATTGTTGCTTAAGAAGCAGTATAACAAACATTTTACTTGGTTTAAGATTAGCTACATGGCTAACAAGCAAGGCAGGTGACTAAACGTGCACCTGGATGGATTATCTGGTTTATTTTAAGAACATGCAACCGAGGAGAAATGCCTTAAAAGCGACAGAGCGCACACACATACACACATATAGACACACATTCAGTCAACTTGTTAAGTTAATTCATTTTCTCAACCCACACTTCACTTCATGTTACCTACCGATAGTCCAAGCCTTTGAAAGAAAGGTCTGCCAGAGTTGCTAAAAAAATCCCCCTTATGTCACCTCACCTAGCTCCAGTAAGGTTAGCGCTGGATGAATGAGAAGTACGCTGACTAGCCCTGCCTTCTCCTGGGATGAGTAAACGATAATAGCGTTATGCTAGCTTCAGCTAGTTTGCTTTCTGATAAGGACCACTGCAGCGCACTTACAATCACGGCAAAGCTTACGGTACCTCCTCAACCCGAGTCATTGTAAGACATAAACTTCACCTTGAACAACAAATCGTATCTTTTTTTTTTTTTTTACTTATTTTCTTTTTTTTTTATAGAAGACAGAGTGACTGAAAGAGATAGACAGCGTGTGAGTCTGTGCCTTCTTCTGCTTCTTTTCCTCACAAGCAACAAACTCATAACCGGTTGAAACCGGTTCAGACTGGGAGATTCCATCTCGGTTTAGTTTTCAGCCGTCGGCACCGCGAAAAAGTTTGGATTTACGTCACGCCCTTTGCGCAGCGCCATTGGCTGGATGCACAGCGGTAGACGCGCGCGCTGTCGCCCCATAGGCTTAGGCGGCTGTCAATCAATGTTTAACGAATTGCTCCGCCCTCGTGAGGAGAAAAAGAGCAGGCGGACTGAAGCTGCAGAGCGGAGTGTTAATGAAATTCTAGTATTAAATGCAAAAAGTGGTTGTTCTTATTAAGTAGTAATCATTACTTCGATCAGTTACATTTGTAATCGGGTTTGTGTTAGAATTTGACGTCGCGGTGAATCCGAAGCGCTTAGATTGGCTGAAGAGGTAACTTATATCGAGCCGTAGGAATTAAAAACGCATGTGAATGCAGTGATAGATTTGTTTAGGTGAACTGTACACACGATCAGGGCTATCAATCTTTCTGTAGCGGATGTCAGAGCGTGTACTTGGGGCTGATTGTAAGCTGGTAGTTTTCCACTCGCCACCGAGGGGGCGTGGCCGGCTGCTCCACAGACGGGCGCGTGCATGCGCGCGGGCTGGTCACAGGCAAGATTAGACGCTTATAAACGCGCACCATGGCGACGAAATAAAACCGCGTCACAACGTTATTCTGCTTTTTTACAGTAATAAAGCGTGTGACTGCTTGTGACAAAGCCGGAATGACACAATCACGTGATGTTGCTTGTTTGTGTTCTTTTCCTTTTTGTCAAGGCTGTGTGTGTGTGAGAATTGGCGCGCGCTGCCTCTACCCCCCCCCACCCCACACTTTAGGTGTCACGTGGTGAGACTCCGCTACTGCTGCTACGTCACGTGATGGAAAAATACAGGATTTTAGTGTAGGAAGAAAAAAACTATAGTGCATCAGCAGAACAAAGGATAAAAAGATCATAATGAAGCCTAAATACTTTGTGATTTTCACGTTTTAAAGTGATTTTGTACATGCAGTCCAGAGCACGTGGCACTCATGAACAGTAATCACCATCAAAAAATATTAATGCACGTGCAAACTTGCAATTTTAGTGTACTATACATTGAATGCATGCATGCTTGAGTTGATTGGTTTAGGGTCCTGTTGCATCTCCCCTTACAACCAGTTTCCATTTGATTAAGAGCTCCTTATGATCATGCAATAAAGCTGCAATAACCCATAAGCAAATGAGATTGTAATAGCTTGATCGTAGCAATTTGGACTAATGTTTACCTTTTCAATAGGAAAAGTCAATGTCAAGAGCATCTGAAGCAATATGCAGTGCCAGAGGGCACTCTGCTTTCTAAGAACTGAAAAAGCTCTTTCTGAGAAAATGGGAATGGGTGTGAATTCTGCAAGGGTCTGGCACAGGGACTGGTTTTTGGAAAAGCTTTAGACCTAGATGTAGTTTGCATTTATGTTTACACACTGTTAAATTTATTAAGATTAACATTTAAATTGACCTGTGCTATATTACTGACTTTATTTTTTTTTATAGTGACTATATACAGTACAGTATATACCTGTATAATCTTGAATCTTGACATGTACATTAGGCTATTAGTTCATATTATATAACAAGAAAAGTGGTTGGGAATGTTTTTTAACATTCCCAACATTTGTTTAGATTCCTCTCAGTGAGACTGTGCAAGAAGTCAAAAGAGCACTGACACAATTGAGCCATGTGTTAGTGCAGAGTGGGGAGAAAACAGTTAGATTTGTGGCTCTTTACAGAGTTTTTTTGTGGGTGTTTGGGCAAACCAAGCATGCCATATTCCTTTCCAGGCAGTCATGCAAAGAGCATATGAGGTCAGGGGTTTGGGAGCTCATGGTGATATGGTACAGCTACAATCCCAGAGGAAGATGTATTAAATGACCTTCTCAAGAAGCACCCATTCTTGTGAAATGTGTGTTGTGTTACATAATGTGATTAAGAAACAAATCTGCCCAAAGTGATGTTTCTGGTTAATATTTCATGGTTATGCATACATAAACATGGTGGTTGGTGTTAAGTCTAAAGAGAATTTAATCTGAGAAATCAATAAATTGTCTCTTGATATCCACAATACTTCTACTATTTTATTGCCTTAAAGTTTTCTTTTTTTTAAACTTGGTAAAAATTTCAAATGTACTAAACATAATCACATTAAAGGATATATCCTTAGCTTGTCATCTATTTACCTGTAATTTTAAAACCACACAGTTTATTTTGAAAATGAAACAAACTCACATGCATGCTATCAGGATAGTTTTGATTCTCTGTCTAGAGTAACTGCTATTTACACTCCAGCATTGTTGAACAGTGCCAGTAGTGATAGCTGTAATAGATTATCTATGAGAGGAAATGGAAAGTCAAGTCAAAATAGAAACTTAGTCAGAAAGTGAGTCAAGTACAAAAGAGATCTAAGCCTTCATTGGTCATGGAGAGAGAGTCACCTGAGTGAGTAAAATTGTAAACAGGCAATGGTGCAACACGTGAGTGTGCGTTTGTGTGTGTGTGTGCGTGCATGCATGGTGTAAGGTAGAGCACCGCATTCAGGATTTGGCCAGCTTAAGCTTGTTCGGGCCGGTCCTGCCTGCCTATTTGCATACATTATCATGCCGTCAGGTCAGCGGGCCGACTTTGGCTTAGCACCCCGTTTTGGCTGAGTGTGTCAGCAAATTCTGGACTTAAAAAAAAGGATCTGTTTATAACATTTCTCTGTAAAGCGCAAGAAAACTACACTAATATTTGACATTTTATCTCAATTTCCTTATCAAGTATGCCAGGTGATTATTTGTGAACATAAAATAAACATATCCTATTAAAACAATTAGCATTATTCACACACAGAACATGTGCAAAGTTTTATTTTTATTTTATTTGTTTTTTGCAGAGAGACATGTATGGTGTCGGAGGTCTCTATGAAATAAATATATAAAATCAAGCCAATCAAAACTGTTGCTGTGTCTATTTCTGTCGGCATCTATAAATAGTAGTGGCCTATCCCTCCGTAAGGTGAACTTGAAAACAATACAAACAATGAGGAGGAGTCAATTCTTTAGAGCAGCACTTTAGGAATAAACAGCTCCCTTTAGTGGCTATCTTTCAGCATGACAGGCATGACTTTTTTGCTGCTTCAATAATCACATTTCTAATGCATAAAAACAAAATTATTACTATCTATCTATCTATCTATCTATCCTGTAACAATCTAAATATTTTTTAAAAATCAAAAAAATTTACAAATATGAATAAAAATTTCAATATTGAGCCATTTACTGTAAGTAAAAATATTAAAACTGTAAAAAATTTTTTTTTACATTTTTCTACACAATATCGCAAAACTTAGAGAGATTAACTTATCATTTTATATTTATTACACCCATAAGGCAGTGATTTGTTTATCGCTCAAGAGAGAAGCTTTCATCCCCAGGCACAATGAACAAAGAGGCAGCGAATGATCCGGATATGACCTCTGACCTCTCTCACCAAGAATGCATCTACTGTCCATGTTTGCGCTCGTGTGTGTACACTGGTCTTTGTCTTACGACAAAAAAAAAAACACAGCCACTATTTTTCCCTGCCGCAGAAAAGTGTCAATTCACGACACCTCCCGCAGGCTCATTTTAAAGTTAAAACTTAAAAAGTTATAATTTAATTTAATCTTAAAAGGGCATTGGTGGCTCAGTGGTAGGTTTCACATCTGTTATGCTAAAAGCCAGGTTCAATTCCCAGCATCCTTAGTGCCGGTCCTAAGAAACCGGATAGAACAGGATAGCTGCATCAGGAAAGGCATCTGGTGCAAAACCAGTGCCAAGTTGTATGTAGATCAGATAGTACACTGTGGTGACCACTTGATCGCAGCTGAAACAACAATAACAACAACAAAGTTCTGGAACAGAGAGCCAGGACAACCAAAGCTGTCCTCACTTAACTGCCCCACCATCTTCCATAACAGCAATATCCTCAGACCATAAACAGGCAGTAACTCACTGACATGAACGTGTTGACTCAGGTTTTAAGGCGAAACGAAAACTTTTTTTTATCCGAGGAAGGGGGTGAATAGAATACATTCTGTGATGCTTGTGCTGAAAATGCTTCAGTGTCCTGTAGTAATGATTTACTTTAACTATTAATCTTTGAATGAAATTTAGCCATGAATCATGTGTGAGTCAAAAACATCAGCTCTTCAGCTGACTCACTGAAAAGATCTGGTATTCCCATCACTACTAGCCTACATTCTACCTCTTCTAAACTGTAGATTCTTCCTCTACATGAGAGAAGAAACGGAGCACATATGAAAAAGTGTACAGCAAAGAAAGGGACCAAATGCACTGCATTCGGATCGGAGAGTCTCACAGTGATTCCAGTCATCACAGGGGATATTAATTAAATTTAATTAAATTTATACTGGAGCAGTTAGTGCTTTGAGTTCCCAGGAGCCCCAGTGCTGGAATCAAACCAGTCTGAATCCAGCCAAGTACCAACCAGTATGAGCTGTAGGTTGCCTGAGAAAAAAACACTGTTAAATCCAATAATGGTAGTCAATCAGAAGTTCAGCCAGTTAGAGATTCCTTCTACAAACCTCAAGAGAAACTTTTTTCATCCTTTGATATTAAAACATTTTAAAAATCAAACTACAAGCAGTTTTGAATTATATTAAGTGTAAATAAAAATGGCAGGAAAGTGTAATTAGAATGAGTGAATATATAGAAACCAGTGGTCCACGACACGACAGTCATTTGTTATACATAAACTGTAGAATAGCTACAGTACAGATTTGACCCTTCCTCTTATGGAGGAAGGTGGAAAAAAAAGGTGAGGTGAAAAAAAAGGTATAAATAGGTAGATAGGGATAGATATGTAGGTTGCAGATAGAAGTAACGTGTGGTTCCGCCGCCAATGCGAGATGACAGATAATAATCCTTGTGTCTATTATTTGCAGGCAGGCGACACAATAAAAATTTAACTGTAAAATGCAATGATAGAATTTAATCACCTCAGGACACGCCGTAACACACCAGTCACTGATTATTTTCCCATAACAGTACGTATCATTGGTTTTATTCTTATAGGAATAAAATCTATAGTCCTGGCATGTATTACTGTAGCAGACTATCTTAACATAAAAAAAAGATTCTGATGTAGTGGTCTGCCAATCATGCATTATATATTATTATTATTATTATTATTATTATTATTATTATTAGTATTATCACTCTATGCTTGTGCAATCACTGGAAAGCGACTGAAAACTGCAGCATTGGTCACTCTGGACCTAATCCCATCACAGTCACCCTCAGACGTGGCTTTTTTTTCTAAAACATCACATAAACACGAATCACATCACAGATTTCAGCTTTTTATAATAGTTTAAGGAAAACAAGGAGAACCGGGTCACATTAGAGATTTGCTTGCGCTTTTATTGTAGATGATCTGGATGTCTTGTTTATGATAGTTTAAAGTGCAGGTTACAATAGCAATGTTGGAAGGGTTTGTTCACCTGAGATTAGAACATGAGGAACATGGATGTTAGAACACTATAGTACAGTATACAAGAGGTTACAGAATGAGACCAATATAGACAGGAAATAAAAGATTATGGAGAAGAATGAAAAGAGAGTCTTATGAAGCTAGCAGCACAGTATGTAAAGGAGAGGGCAAATTTGTTAAAAGCTTCTTTAATGCTATTAATATCCAGTGCATTGTAATCAGGTTCTGCTGCAGGAATGCGTTTTCTGGCCTCTTTTTATGATATTGCAGACCTCTCGACAGTCTGAAAAGGGTTAGATACAGTAGAAGGAAGGCTGTAGGCTGGGTAAGAGCGATGACTCAAAGGATGTATGTTTTTTTAAATTTTTTTTTAAAAACCTCTTCAAAAAGTCTTGTTCATTCATCAGCACGTCAGTCTGTCTTGTTGTTTCTCTCACATTGGTCTAGACTGTCCAGACCGTGTTTTCGCCCTAAAAAAAATAACAAAGACAAGTTAAAATTAGATCTGAGAGACAGAGAGAGAAAGAAAAGAATAAACATCGCCAGTTTCGAAAATCATCTGTGTGATGGATCATAAAGGTGAATGAAATCTTAAATGTGTCTGTGGCCTTACAGGAAGCAGTTCACGTAATTGAATAGACATTATTCCTGGAAATTTACAGACTAGGTTTCCAGGCATGGACAAAATAAAAACATAAGAAAACCGAGCTGTTGGAAAAGTTGCATATTTAAGCATAGTGTGTCTTCAATTCATATCACACGCTATATTTTATAGTACATGTATTTAATGTATTTATACCACACCTTGCTGAATTTATGGATCTGATTAGTTAGATGGTGCTGATTCATTTTCCATAAAAGAAGATCAGACACTGTAATTCATATGATCAAATACATCATATATAAAAAACTTAATTGTTTCTATAGTAACAGCTTATATACTATCGTAGATTAAAACATTGAGATTTTAATTTAGCATTTTTACAAGTAGTCTCCAGTGTAACATACAGTACAGAGGGAAGCTATAATGTCTTTAAATAGCAGTAACATATTAAGCTTAATTCTAATACAAAATTTTTAATTCTAAAAGTAAATGTAAAAATGTCAATTTTAATTTACCAAAATAATTTCAGCAAAAATTTCTTGTTCTATTGACAGGTCATTTTGCTAGCTTTAGGAATTTATTTCTTTGAACCAAGCTAAATTCGCTGCAAATAGAACAAGAAATCCTTGCTTACAGTTTTACAGTATTAACATGTGATCTTTACTTAATCATGTGTTAGGCTTTTTGTAAACTTATTTTAAGAAGTTTGTTAAGGTTTCTCATATTGTAAACATTCAAAAATATGACATAAATCTTCAATAAATAAAACTTTGTAATAAATTATTAACAATATTAAAAATACACAGTCATATCACTGATTATTAGCCAACTAGACCCCCAACTAATTGTTTCATTTCTTATAAAAAAATTTAAAGATCTGTTCTGTACAAGTTACAGTATTCTGTATGCGTGTGCCATACCGGAGTGTTTTGTCTGAGGCGCTCTGTCTGTTACTCAGCTGAGTAGCACTCTTGAACTGAGCCTCCAACCTGGAGTAGATACCTCCTGCGAGCTAAGGACACACCCACACAGGCACACGCTTTAGCGAGATCTGTTCCTTCTCCTTTACTCTTTTAACAATAAATACAATCCTGCTTCACCTCCTTAGTGTCTTTTGACTTGCTCTGGTCCATGTCACCGAAGCGCATCTTAGTGAGGTGGTCAATAATCTCAACCATTCTCCTTTGATCTACATGGAGTCGGGGAAGGAGGGCGAGAGAAAGAGAGAAGGCATCACCATGACATTAGAAATTAAGACTTTAAAATAAAAAAAAAATCAATAAATCACCTGCCATTTTACTAGAATGAAAATCTCCAGCCACATACTGTACTGTATGCCCTTTGTTAATAAGATCAATAAGCTATAATGTCAAACTCCGTCACCTTTATCCGTCATCTATAGCACGGAACATCTTAATTTTGATGTTTCTAGTTATTACGTTCTAGCAGTACAGTACATTCATTTGAAACGTCTATCTGCTGAAGGACCTCTTCAGTATGATTTAAAAGTAGTCATTAGACACTTCACTCCTTGAACCACAGGAAAGTATGAAAATTAGTGATAATGATGGAAAACACGCCTTTCTGTGTGAGACTGTGGAGATTAAAGGATAAATGTATAACAGAGAAGTGTAGAGACCTTCCTCCCTCTGGGCATCCTGGTTAAACCTCAAAGAGCGAGTGCTGTCCCATTTACTCTTCTGCACGCTCACTCTGGGGAAACGAGAGTCAGGAAGAGAAGAAGATTCACCATTTTCTTGGCACTGCATGATTCAAACTATGAAAATAAATGTATACACACAGTACACTAGAGATGGGGATCACCAGGGACCAGTCGATACGGTATTATAATATGTATTGCGATACATCTCCCTAATTTAATCGTGTCCAATTCCTCCCCGTCACTAGGGGGCTCCCACATTAACGCTACTACTACCACTCAGTCGGGAGGGCCGAAGACTATCACGCGTTTATCACGCTGACCGCATCTTTTCGAACTGCTCGCTCACGCACCAGATGGGGGCGGCGTAACACACTCGTAGGACAGCGCTATCCGCTCCTTCCGCTTGCGTGAGCTCACAGACGCCCCTAATTGGCTGTAGAGCCGTGATTAATGTGGAAGCACTAAGTACCTCCCATCCCTCCCCTCTGAGAGAGCTCGACCAATCAGCTCTCTCTAGACCTGCGGCTGCGAGAGGTTACAGCATCAACTCGCCATCTCCGGATGATAGGGGGAGCACTTTACCACTGCGAAACTTGGAGGCCTAAATATCATAATTTTACAAATTTCCTGATTCAATACTCATATTTTTTTCCTGATTTTGTTACAATTCTAAACAAATAATTTGCTCCTATCACATGGAATGCTGTGCTGCCACCAAAGTATGAATAGTTTTGAGTGCATCCCCCCCCCCCCCCCAGCCCCCATCTCTAATATACATACAGAGCTGTCAGGGAGACTGATATGACATACGTGAACGGGGTCGAGTCCTTTGAAGCACCCTGAAGAAAAAAGGTGAACAATGCAGTGAGGTAAAGAAAGCTGGAGAAATAAACGAAGCAATATGCTGCACACACACACCTTGTCTCCTGCAGGTCGCTCTTTGTGCAGTATGCTTGGCGAGGACACTTGTCTTTTCAAAGGCTTGCCTGGTTTCCTGGGCTTTTTTACAGCTAATAAAAACAAACAAAAACAAAAAAACACTCAAATAAATATGAATGCTAAAACAGCAAAGTAGTTCAAGTTGTTTAAACACACATGCCTGCAAACTTCTAGCATAAAAATAATTCCTGCTTCTGAATTCAATATAAAATAAATTGTTACACCACAGACCATAGTTTTGGATGTTCTCTTATTTAATTTTAGAGGCATTTCAGAAAAACTACTGAGTAAACGTGGCAAAAAAGGAACAATAAGATGAGATGGAAAGGTTAACCTCTTATGGGCGCTAGTGAACCGGCATGAGTGTAATCACAGTGTTTGTTGAACTCCCTTTTTTCTTAATGTTTAGAAACATTGACCACTAAGAAATATCAGCCGGAAAAGTTATCATTAAAAATTATGATAATACTGAAAAAGCTTGATTTAAGTACAACCTTTCTTCTTTGAGGTGTCATCCTCATCCCCTACTTCGTCCTCTGTGACCTCTGACCCCGTTGTGTAGTCCTCATCCTCAGAAAACAAGGACTGCTGCCTCTGTGTGGAGTAAAAAATTTGTCATTTTTTTATTTTGAACTGTGTGTGTGTGTGTGTGTGTGTGTGTGTGTGTGTGTGTGTGTGTGTGTGTGTATGAAATCTGAGAGACTGGATATATTAATAGAGAGAGAGTGTGTGTGTGTGTGTG
>JAQQZT010000005.1:4449537-4464188 GCA_030068275.1 Clarias platycephalus | reverse complement strand
CACCCACTCCACCACTCCAATCCTTACACCACCACCCACTCCACCACTCCAATCCTTACACCATCACCCACTCCACCACTCCAATCCTTACACCACCACCCACTCCACCACTCCAATCCTTACACCATCACCCACTCCACTACTCCAATCCTTACACCATGGTATCTCCTGACCACTGCTGACCGATAACATCTCACAAGAGCTGCAATTTTGGAGTTTCACTGTTTCAATTTGCTGGCTAGTATATCCCACCTACTTCCAGCCGCCATTGTAACGAGATAGTGAAAATGTAGCTAATGCGAGAAGGGCCAGATTGTGATGGCTAGAAGACTGGGCAACTCCACAACTGCAGCTCTTGTGGGATGTTTCCAGGCTGCATTGATCATGACATACCAAAAGTGATCCAACAAGGGAAAACCTGGCGACAGGGTCATGGGTGGCCAAGGCTCACTGATGCACATGGGGAGTGCAGGCTGGCCCGTGTAGTCCGATCCAATAGAAGAGCTGCTGAGCATCAAATTGATGAAAAGGTTAATGCTGGCTCCAATAGAAAGGTGTTAAAGCACACAGGTCATTACTGTTTTGGTGGCAATGGGGGGACCTATAAGTACCCACGAGTTAATGCGCTGGATGCACGTTAAATGGGCAAGCATAAGGATCTGGGTAACTTTAACACAGTCTGTGATGGACAAGTAGAGTCCCCCTCCCTTACAAATGTGTAGTTCGGAGGTTTCCATAATCGCATTGTTTTCTAGCCGTCCTGATGAATAATAGAGCTGCAGCTACAGGAAGTACAGACAAGGTCAACAATTGTGATGAAGGCTTCAAGCTGTTTATTGCTCTAGGAATAGTGCAATGAATAATGTAAGACCTATTCAGAGCTTTTGCATAAAGCAACAGGAGTATAATGTGGAAAATCAAGGCCCAGAAAATCATTTTCTTTTCTTTTCAAGAAATAAAGCTAGTGGTAAAGAAGGAATGCGACAAACCACCTGACAAGGATGGGTCAGGGTATACTGCGAAAACTTTTCAAGGATTAAGGTTGGATGATATAATCCGTGCAGCGGTAAGTAATAAAAAGTCAGAGGTCAATGTGGTTGTGTGTATGGAGAAAGCAATAAAGGCCTTCAGGTAAAAATGAAATGTTACAGGTGAACTTTATCTGGGGTAATTTCCCAGATAGCAAACTGAAGTTGCTCCAATGTTGGTCCAACGTCAGCCATTATGTTTAGTGCCAACGTTGGCCCAGTGTGATTTTTGAGCCATCAAGCCAGATCAACTTTCAGCCACCTTTTAATCCACCAGCGTTGGCTTGAAATCAACTATTCTCCTGTGCCAACATTGGCCAATGTTGGCAGGGCAGTTAAGAAACGTGCTCCTTTGCCATTGTTGGCCCAAAACACAGCCACCCAAAATAGATGTCTGACCAATAACATTTTAGTACCAGAAAAAAAAAACTCCCTGTATGAACTAACTAATACCAATTGTGTCTGTTAGCTTTTTAATACAATATATTATATAGAACCTAATATAATATTAATGTTAATATTAATAAGGCTCATTCATTTTTTACTAGCTGTAATGGCTTAATAATTGATACAGTTAGCTAGTAATGTCATTACTATATTTAGACCTACAGCACAGTCCTGTTCAGAAATAACGGCTGAAGCAGTATCTTACTGACTAAAGACTTTCTTGCTGTCTGATTACAGTGTAATTGTCATCTAGGGCCTTAACCCCCGAAACACATTGTGGATCTCAGTAACGGTGAAAAAAAAAAATTAAACACACAATTTAAGTCCCATGACTGTGTAGATTGTGAAAGATGCTGTATTTTGGTATAAGAGTAGTATGTAATATAGAGTTCAGAAAACATACACATATACAATTTTATACTGGACTGGACGCTATGCATTGGACAAAAGCATATTTTCAAATCAGGATTGAGTCTCTAACAGTATTGTAGTTCTACATTCTACATTTAACTATTCATGTTTTTTCCTCCTTGAGCCTAAAGAAGCTACCAAGAAGAAAATATGTGCATATAGTTTTATGGTAAAATGTAAAATGCATAGCCGTTAATATGAGTACTATCTGTTTCCTTTTTATCAGATTGGAATATACCCATCTTTAGACCTACCGAGAAGTACGTGTTAAAGAAAAGTCTGAGCATGAAATGTTCCAGAGACAAATACTGTAGCTAGGAATCTTAAAATAGCCCTTTCTACCTTTAGCAGAAGTATAATTCAATTCAAGTTTAAGGGGGAAAACATCCATGGAGTGGCGATCTGGCCTTTCTGAAAGATGTCTTCATGCTGTTTGAAAATGTAAGCTTTACTTGTTCAACATTTTCATAATTTTTGGTGCATACACTTTATTATAAAACCCCATCCATCCATCCATCCATCCATCTAGAAACCTCTGTAGTCCAACTAGGAACGGTGAAGGCCAATGTTGACTGCTGTATTTATTCCCATTTATACGACTGTGGTAGGATCTCTGGTCAATATTCACATGCACTTTCACACACTATGGGCAATTTGGGAACACCAATTAGCCTAATCTGCATGTCTTTGGACTGTGGGAGGAAACCCACTAAACACGAGGAGAACATGAAAACTTCATGCACAAAGAACCAATGCAACCAATGGTCCTGGAGGTGCAAGGAGACAGTACTAACCACAAAGCCTTTGTGCTGTTATTATAAAACGATGGGTGTCTATTGGGTGTCTGTTGACTTCTTGAATGTCTGTACTTCTCCATTGCTTCTCATTTTCACATCGCTTCACTTTTAGAATTGACAGTGGCCTATAGAGCTCCTATAGAGGACAGGCAACGGTATTATCGCGCATTGCACTCTGGGTAATGGTCATGTTTCAGGACATGAGTCTAAAAGTGCAACATTCCTTACAGAACAAACGAGTGTTACATTTTCAATTTAGCCTTTGTCTTTATATGTATATTTATATACAGTACTTTTATTTTTGCCATTTGTATTTTACTTGCCTTTTAATCTCAATTTTCCTTACTTAAAGGTTGCACTGCCACTTTGCTTCTTTTATGCTCCTGTTTGTATGACAAACTTTACTCACTACTAATCAATATTCCTTATTTTCAAAATTCCTTATTTTAAGTTACACAAATTTAGAGCTGAGGCGGTTTTCGAAACCTCATACCTCATACGTGGGCATGCAACATATGAATACCACTATTAATGCAGCATGTAGTGCATCCATCTCTGATCTCTTTCCAGACTGCAGGTTGCAGGTACAGTGTTGTTCCCTCTGAGAGCTTGTTTTCTTAGTCCTCTGGTTAAACAGCTCACTGCTTTGACTTGAAGTCAGGATGACACACTTGCATTTAACAGGCTGATTTGCCTAATACCAGACAGAATGGGCATATTTAGTTATGCAGCTATGCAACCAACTAGTCATGCATAGCTGCGCAGCTGATGACGAGGTTAACAGTTAAATGCGTTTAGATTGTTACGCCTCTTTTTTCTTAGTGCAACCGGAGTTCCACTCTATTGCTTCATAGCTGAAAAATCACACTTCAAATGTGATATGTCATCCCTGATTGTGAAAACAGTTATGGCAGTTGATAATTTATTAGGGGAAGTGGTGCCTCAAACGTTAAGTCTCTGGGTTACTGATCAGAAGGTTGGGGGGTTCAAGCCTCAGCATTTAAACTTACAGGCATTTGGCAGATGCTCTTATTCAGAGCAACTTACAAAAGTGCTTTGAAGTTCCCTCCGTCATTGGATTCATCCTTATACTGAGTTACTATATTACTAAGTATAAGTTACATCAGTCAAACATTTTTTGTTAACTCAAATATCTGAAAAAACAGATAGGTCTTTACTCATTGATAAAGATTGCCAGTGATACGGCTGTACACACATCCAGAGGAGGTTAATTCTACCACTTAGGTGCCAGAACAGAAAACAGTCTAGATGCATGCCTTCCTCAATCCCTGAATCCCTGAGAAATGCCACTGTTGAGCCCATGAGCTGTATTTGTGCTCCGACCCCGGTTTCCTAACTGGGATATGCGAAACTAAATCAATTCAGTGTGCCATAAGGTACATGCAAGAAATAACTGAATTGAATCTTGACTCTTGAAAGACGTGAAAGGGTTCATTACTACGCTGCAATGTCTACCTCCACTACTATTTATATTCAGCAGTCTCTACCATGGCTTGTGTCCTTTTTTGTTTTAGATTTTTTTTTTATTGCATTAATCTGTGTACATTTGCAAAAAAACAGAAAAAACATTGATTACAGTAAAAATACACATTAATTACAGTAAAGGAAAAAAAAAGGATGATAGCGTATTATTAATACAAGAGTACAAAATTAAAGAAAAAGACAGTAGAGAATAGTTATGAGATCTAAACAGCGGTAAAGATATGAATTACCAAGAGACACATTTTCTTCAATTTAAAAAAAATATCATAGAAATGTAGAATATCCTAAGGTTCGAAAATGCCTGGCATTCTGACGTCACTATCCTGACAGGAAGTCATGTTCAACTGAAAGAAACCAGTTTTCCTCAATGGGTTTTCTTATCCACTTAATAAACATTTTTTGAGTTAACAGGACAGACCTTTATTCATATCATGTTTTTCTTTTCAAATGTATTACCTTTAAATAACAATAAAACAAAAAACTAAGCGTGAATGGCGCTAGCTCGGACGTACCCACGTCCTGACGTCATGTCGATGACGCGGTGTCCGTCTGTCCAATCAGGGCTGGCCTGATGAGTCCAAGGGCTCGGTTTCGTATCGAGTACTGCTTCCTACACCAGGGCACTTGTACACCGGTGTGGAACGGCCGTTACAGCCCCTTCGTAGCGCCCTATGTGTGCTTCAGTGGGTGATTTGTACTCGGGCGCAGGGAAGAGGCAGGCGGATGATATGGCAGCTTTATGAGCGACCAGGTGGAACTCGCTTTGTGTTGGATTCGAATCGACATGACGTCAGTTTAACAAGCGGAGGAAATAACAATTATAATATATTAGTTAACAGATCGAGTTGAAATAAAATGATTTATTTGATCCTGATCTCGGCGTTCGCGGGGGCGGTGGTGACGCTGCTCCTGCAGCTCGCGGTGCTGTACCGGAGGAGCCCGGAGCCCGTGGCGCGGACCGTGCAGTACGTCAAAGCGGTGCCTGATCCGGCACTCAGGGATTACTTTACAAATCCGCAGCAGACGGACGGTGCGTGTCCCGGGCCTCTTCCTCCTCCTCCTCCTCCTTCTTCTTCTTCCCCTTCTCCTCCTCCTCTTCTTTCTTCTTCATCATCTTCTGGACAGTCTGAACCGGAGACGTGCGGCTTCCTAAACGCGATCTTCCTGTTCCTGTTCCGCGAGCTGCGCGACACGCCGCTGGTGCGCCACTGGATCACCAAGAAGATCCGCGTGGAGTTCGAGGAGCTGCTGCAGACCAAGACGGCGGGCCGCCTGTTGGAAGGGCTGAGCCTGCGCGACGTGTCGCTCGGGGACTCCGTGCCCGTGTTCAAGACGGCGCGCCTGGTCCGACCCGTGCGCCTGGACGACGGCGGCATGCCCGACGAGCTCAGCTACGAGGTGGACCTGGAGTACGCCGGCGGCTTCCACCTGGCCGTCGACGTCGACCTGGTGTTCGGCAAGTCCGCCTACCTGTTCGTGAAGATGCGGCGCGTGGCCGGGCGCCTGCGCCTGCGCTTCAGCCGGCTGCCCTTCACGCACTGGTCGTTCGCCTTCGTCGAGGACCCGCTGGTCGACTTCGAGGTCAAGTCGCAGTTTGAGGGCCGGCCGCTGCCTCAGCTCACCTCCATCATCGTCAACCAGCTGAAGAGGGTCATCAAGAAGAAGCACACGCTGCCCAACTACAAGATCAGGTCCTTAAACATGCTCATTTTCCCCTTTTATCCCCAGCACTGTAACGGTAACATCAGGCTTACAATGTATCCAAGTAAAAGTTACATCATAAAGACACGAACGGTTACAGTATAGCACTTTGTGTGTGTATATATATTTCATTCATCATCATCATCATCATCATCTATACCGCTTTATCAGGGTTGCAGGTGGCCTGGAGGGTTAGGGCACGAGGTGGGGTACACCCTGGACAGGATGCAAATCCATCACAGTACACACACACACACACACACACACACACACACACGAGACTCATTCATTCACTACAGGCAATTTGGGAACAGCAGTTAGCTGTTAATCTGCGGTTTCCTCCCACACTCCAAAGACATGGAGTACCAAGGGGAAACCCACCAAGCATGGCTAGAACATGCAAACTCCAGGCACACAGATCCCAAGGCGGGAACTGAACTCTGACCCTGGAGGTGCGAGGCGACAGTGCTAACCACTAATGCTAAGCCACCATGCTGCAATATAATATAGTGTAATATAGCATAATGATGTTGTTAGTCTTTCGGCTGCTCCCGTTGGGGGGTTGGACCAGCAGACCTACCGATCTGAACAACGACTTGGGACAGGTTTTATGCCTGATTTCTTCCTGATGCAACCCTTGTGTAGTATAGTATTGTGTAATATAATATAAAATAATATAATACAATGTAATATCGTATAGTATAGTGTAATGTAATATGGTTTAGTACAATATAGTATAGTGTAGTTTAATATAATATATAATATAGTATTGTTTAATAGCGTTTAGTATAGTGTAGTATAATACATCATATAGTATTGTTTAATAGCGTTTAGTATGATATAGTATAGGTACGTATAATATAGTGTAGTGTACTAAAATATAATAGAGTATAATACCATATATAGTATAGTATGTTCTTTTTTTTTTTTTAAAGTATTTTTTTAATAAATATCATATGTCCATATTTCCATGTGAAAGATAGACATTAACGATACAAAGGACAAGGCAAATGCTTAAAATTTTGAAAGTGTGTACATATAGGCATACCACAACTTCCTTATTACATAACACAACTTAAAAACCGCTATACAGAAGAAAAAAAAAACGAAACACTATTTTTCGTCTCATTACACTCATCAGGATTAAAATTACACAAATGCTGTTTAGGGCCTCCTTTTCCTCTCTTTTCTTTATGGCATGGAGTCAATAAGATGCTGGAAAGATTCCTGTCCATGTTGACATGAGTGCATGACACAGTTCCTATGGTGCCTGTAAAGGCCACTGAATAATGCCGAACTTGATGTCATGTTCATGAAACCAGTTTGAGGCGACTTTTGCTTTGTGACGGTGTGTTATTTTGCCTGAAGTATCAATTAGAATACAGGAAATTGTGGTTATGAAGGATGAAACAGTATTCAGATAGGCTGTGGCATTCAAGTATTGACTGATGTGGTATTAACGTAACCAAAGCATGCCAAGAAAGCCTTCCCCACACCATTACACCACCTCCGCCAGTCAGAACTGTTCACGCAAGGCAGGTCGTGTTCATGGATTCATGCTGTTGCACTTCTGTGTGCTTCAGTAGAAATCGAGATTGGAAAAAACTTAACCTAGTTTGATCTGACTTCTCCAGCCTCAGCACCCTCGGGTACCGATCTTTGTAGGGTGGAGAACCTTTAATGCATGTCCTTCACCTAGGAAAGTGCATGTGGGGTGTAACTTTAATCGGCACCTTAATTGTTTAAATTAAAGGGTAAAGTTAAACCAATGTGGTTTTTATGGTGCCAACTAATTGACACAGAATTTTTTTTTTTTGCCAAAAAAATTTTCCTCAAGGTTTTTTTTTCTTTTTCAATAGAAACAAACACTACACTCTGAAAACAAATAGGTCCTGGAAGTTATGTCAGGGGTTCCCTGGAATGTCTGCCTGGCAGTCCTCCGTGTTCTTGACACACAAGTTTTTATTGAAAAAAACTAAATGCTTGAATAAGAACCTTTATTTTCATCATGTTGTATTTAAACTGGGTTTTCCTTCCAGTGACTGGGGTATATATAGAACAAGCGAGTTAGAGTGTTAGTATTTAGGTGTTCTAGCTTTCTAAATGGTCTCTACATTGAGTTTTGTTCAAGAGAATAAAAAAAATTCTTAGAAGAACAAGAGGGTCCTTCACACATGAAATAAGCACTATTAGACATCAGCACTATCATGACGATGACATCATAGTCATGCTGTCATCGTGCTGATATCATAGTGCTCGGGCCCTAATAAAGATTGCTATATGTAACCTTTATGAATGTGCCGCCATCATGCTCCTGAGAACCTAGTGGATTTAGATTTATGACATAAGATTGCTTTAGGTTTCTTGCTTTCTAAAGTGGTTCTAACTGGAACTGTACATATAAAGTTTTTTTTTTTTTTTTTGTCTGGGGAACCCCTGTTAGGGCAAGACAAATTCTCATGCACATTTCAGTGTCCTCCTAATGTAGTGCCGGAAATCATTCAGTGACACACCCTTGGGTTATTCTGCAAAAAAAAAGCATGAAAGTCATTCTATTATAATATCTCATCAGTGCATAAACTGTATATTAAAAGTTTCAAAGTAAAATAACTTTTAATTTCCTATAAACTATTTTGTTTGTGATTAGTCAGGTGTTTTTGGAGCCTTAGCACTTGTGCTGTGCTGATTAACAACTTTTCAAACTTTCCCCCATGTTCTAGCTGAGAATGAGATCCGTCTGCCGTCTGTTTTCGAGCCGGTCACTCCACATCTTAATAAGCACCTGAGAAGTAACTTTTTAGCTGAGGTTTTAAAATAAAAATATAAAGATTCTGTTGATAATCTGGTTCTAGTCGGACCGGCGTTCAGGTCGTACATGTTGCCTGGACGTTGTAGTGCCTCAGGGTCTGTTTCCCGTCTCAGAGGCCTGCTGTCACGCCTCGTCAGAAGAGTTTTAGTATGACTTTCGGAAATTGTGAAAATAAGGTTATTACAGGTCGTGGTTTCTTATAGTTCACACGATGTTTCTTACTCGGTTCCTTTCGCTGTTATGACTGAAACAGATTTGATTGCTATACAACACATCGTGAAGTGTTTTATTACTTCTTACGCCACAGCAATTTTTATTTATGAGGAATGTTCAAGCCAAACCAGGACTTTTGATTGTGTAGGAGACAGTTTTGGGAGTTACTGTAAAAACTCCCTTTATTTCTCTGTATAATCAATCCCCTGCTACACTAATGCACTTATCCCAGTGTTTCACTGACGCGTGGATTTTTCTGAAAGTTTTCTCAGAACACCGCTGCCATGTTCGGCTGCTCCATGTCTGAAATGCCGGCCTCCCAGGAACTCAAAATATGTGGAAACGGTTTGTTCAGGACTGCGTGTGAGATGTTCACGGGCTCCGAGCCACTTTGGCCGGGATGGTCATTCACAGACAGGCATATGGCTTCCTTTAAAAAGTTTGCATTATTTAGGTGTTTTACTATACTACTAAAAACTATAGTGTATTAGAAGGTAAATTATTATAGATATGTGCATTATTGTAGATAAGTGCTGTCAGAGCTCCTCTTAAGAGTTTCTGATCTAAAAGTAAACAGTGTGCCGGTTTAAATATTAACCAACAACGTAACGACGATGTGTTCATCACATCATTGATGTTTCGGGTTTGGTCCTGGCTGTCTACAGTATTTGGATTGATTTTACGCCGCATTTTCTGGCATGAATACGTGCTTAAGGCAGGTGTTGCGCCTCATACGGCAGACATAAATCGTCTTGAGGCTTTAACCATGCCGTCACATCCAGCTTGGTGAGAGGAGGACGGTGTCGGATCATCGCCGTCATCTGATAGTCAGCTCTGATATCAGTATTGTAATAAAGTGGTTGAAATGGGATCATCACTATAGAGGTGTATCGTCATCTTGATTCCTTTGCAGGTGTTCATGCACATGCCTATACATGCATGTATACAGTACATTCCTTATAAACATGGGGACTACAGGAATGTAAAGGAAAATAGGCCATGTAAGAGATGCATAGCTGGACCCGGATGATTTGCTTAATCGTCCCCCCACAGGCTCGGACGCATTTCAGACAGCTGTGCTGTGTCCTAAGATGCATTGTCATTCTTCATCTTATGAAATGTTAAAGAGATTTATCACCCTGATGGAAGAAGACCAAATATGTCCAGCCTCACTGCTTTTAGTGTCCGCGTACGCTTTTTTCTTTGTAGCCAACTGGGATATTTTTGTGTTTGCCCTTTGCGATAGATGGACCACAGTCTAGGAGAGACTTATTGTTATGTCTGCCAATGTATATATAGAAGTGGCCGAAAGTATTGAGACAAAAGAGAAATTCAGTGATTCATTACGTTCTCCAAATGTTTTAAACAATGACAAGATTAATGACGGCCGGGGGCTCGGAGAGAGCTGATTGGCCGAGCTCTCTCAGCAGGGTGGGATCGGAGGCACATAGCGCGCTCGCATTAATCATGGGCGTCTGTGAGCTCACGCAAGCAGAAGGAGCGGATAGTGCTGTCCTCCGAGGGTGTTGCGCTGTCCCCAACAAAAAATCCCCCCCCACCCAAAACAAATTATTACAAAATGAAAGAATAATTTATTTTCTGCAATGAAATTGCTATACAACTTGTTAGTCTTTTGGCTGTTCCCGTTGAGACGTCGCCACAGCAGACTATTTGATCCACAACCACTTAGCATGGGTTTTACACCGGGTGCGCTTCCTGATGCAACCCTCCCATTTAATCCAGGCTTGGGACCGGCACTGTATCACCCCACAGTATCTGGGGTTTTGGCCATTGGGTGGGAATCGAACCCGGGTGCAAAACTGAAAACAAAATAACAAATTTGGTATTTTGTTTCTGGATATGTTGTGTTTTTAGTTTTGTTTTCGAATTTATTTTGTTTTGCGCTTCTCGGCCGTTCGTACTTCTCCATAACTGGCAAGAAACCTACTGTTGAGCCACCAACAATCAATATTCAGTATGAAGTCCTTTATTCTTCTAAACATGCTGGATCTGACTGGACATGGGGGTCAAAAAAACATCTGCAGGACTTGATTGCTTCCTGAAGATCATGTATAGAAGATGGTTTCTTGATCGCTCCTGCGTCCTTCACCATTATCCAATAGTTTTCTATTGGTTTTAGATCTGGAGATGACCCAGGCTATGGCTCCAGAAGCTGAATACCATTGTTTTTCATTAGATTTCAGTTAATTAGCACAACTCTTCAGCCAGGTTGGCTCGAACCAATCGGTGAAATCAGCTGTTGTGTTTACAGGAATAACTGTAACACACGGCATGTGCTGTCTTAATATTTTTGGCCTTCACTATAGAGCTTCTTGCTAGAGGACTTGGCTTTGGTGTCGTTTACAGTTTGTCAGGCTGTTGTTCCTGATGATTGTGTTTTCTCGCCAGTCTGCAGCAGGTCTGTGTCTGGGGTCACTGGGTTTGTTTGGATTACACCACACTGGGTTCACACGGAGTTAGCATTAAAAGTGTGGTCTGTGTTTTTTAGAGAGTCACTGGGTCAGTGGTCAGTTGGTAAATCATTGGGACGGTGGATCCTGGGGACACTGGGTGCGTGGCACAAGATTGGATGCTGGCTGATCATCAGACAAACACCAAACACTCCCTGACATTTAGAAGCAGTTTAGTGTGAAGAGTTTGGTTTTTGGGATGTGGGGGGAGACTGGAGGAAGCCCTCAGGGACACTTGATGTAGACTCGGAGTCGAACTGAAAAGCTCGGAGCTTGGAGCTGACAAGAGTGAAACCGAAACTTCCCTATCGCCAAGGTGGAGTTATTGTTCCAGTAAATTCCACAAGCTCATTTATAGAAATATTGAACTGGGATCGAGAAATATCCACCCTGGGGACACGTTTGGTATTCTATCTCCTTCCTCTCTCTCCGTTCGCCTCTGTATTGACTTTGCTTGAGTGTGTTAAGGGCATCAGCGGGGCACTAGAACGGTACTTTTCCACCGAGATGGTGCTGGACAGAGACACAGACGTCCAGGTAACTTAAAGGTCTTTGTAGGAAGCTGTGTTTTTTTGTTTGTTTGTTTGGTGGTCAGGTTTAGGTTTCCCTATACATGATGTAAAAAAACCCCCAAGTTGACCAGATTGTGACTTTGAGAACATCCAGTATTTTACTATTCAGTATTGAATTATTCTGTACAAATCGGTGACGTCATACTATATTGTAGGGAGTACCCGCAATATCATGGATACAGTATGTTTCTCATTTTAAGTGTGGATTGTTGAGTCACATTCGGGATATTCCACATAAACATGATATCATGCAGAATTTCGGCTAAAATAAGTTATGATATTTCGCTTGGACTCATTTCGCTTTGATTACGATGTGGTGTCCTGTGTGAAAATGATTCCTCACACTCCCAGAACCACTCTTTTATAACAATTTGAGCCCTGGATTATACCCGTGCCATCCATCAGGGAAGGAAAAACTCCCTATAGATGTGATAACCTGGTCGTTCATTACATTCAGGTCGTCAGCTGACTTCATTTTATTATCTCCATAATGTTACTGAGCCGAGACCTGAGCAACTAAAGCCACCCCAGACCATAACACTGTATGACGGGTACATCGCTTCATGCGCTGACCTCCTTACCCTGATCACTCTGGAATAGGCTCAGTCTACACTCGTCAGATCACATGACCTTTCTCCATTCTAACCTTTATGCTCCGCAGCAAATTCGAGCCTTTTTTTTCCTGATGAGTCTCACTAACAGGTGGTAAAAGTCTTCAGGGATGGGCTCCAGTCCCTCCGTGACCCTGTATAGGATAAACAGTAGAATGAATGAATAAAGAATGTTTTTATAGAGGCAATGTTAATATACTGCTTTTTGGAAGGAGTCTCCAGTGTCAGTGGTGTGTACTGTGACTGCGAAGTTGTAATTTCAAGTTTTCTGTCACAGGGAAGTTTAAAGGCAGAGTATATTGTAGTTTTTTTGCTAACACACAACATTTTCTCTTTTAATTTAACGATTTATAAAAGAATGAAAAATTTGAAGTGCAAGTCTTAATCTTTTATTTATTATTGAGGGAATTGCTGTGGTATAAGAGGAATAAAACATTTAATGATGTGGTAAGAGAACTACCAAGCGTTCTTGAGTTGAATGCTGAAGATCTCAAGTTTCTCATCACTGTAACGACATTAACACTGCCATCCTAACTGCTGACTCCGCCCCCCTCTATTATTTCACTGCTATTTCTTATCCATCTGATTGTATTTTCGAAGACATGTTTTTTTTTTTTTTTCCTCTCAACACGCTGAATGCATATCGCATAGAAAATCGAAGCTCTTCATCATGTTCAGCTTCTTCACAGAGTCTATTATTAGTGCTGCGGGAGCTTGAAGAGGTCTTTAACAGGAATGACCTTTGCTAATGGTTATCTATGTGGCCAGGCTGCACCAGAGTGCAGTAAAATGCAGGCATTACGAGAGGGACAGAAGCGACAGGTTTATATCCAAGGTCTTGAGGTCTTCATGCATGGTTTAATTTTTTTTTTTTTTTAATGATCTGGTAATTTCACCACTTCTCTGATCACGTGAACACAGGCTTTTTTAAAAATACTTTATAGGCGGAGAAAGACTCCGAGTAAACTTATAGGTTTGTAGTAAGGTGTGGCCATGTACAGGTTAAACAGTGTAACAGGATAAGAAAGTCGTTACACCAGAAATGCACTGCTACACCAGTTTAACAGACTTGTTTACACCATTTTTTTTTTTTTTCCATTTAAAACTCGATTTTTTTTTTTTGTAAATAATTTCATACTCAAATAATTAAAAATAAAATCTGATGCCCTAAAGAACTCTTCGATTCTGCTGCGGGAAATGAACAGGACGCGCACAAAACAAAAAAACGTTAAACTTTTTAAAGTCATGATTTGCCCAAAAACATGAATGTAAAAATAAAAAAAAGGGGGGTTGTTCACTAATGCACTTATCCCAGTGTTTCACTAGCGCTTGGACACCATCAAGGTAGAACGTTTCCTCAATAAGCCGGAGCTCTGACCGGTCTGCTTCACGTCTGAAACTCTGGCCTCCCAGGAGTTCCTTTGTAACTGACAAATTGCTCTGACTTATGAAGAATGAAACAATTTCCTTTACATGGATGCTCCTAAGTGTTTTCGTTCTTACCCGAGACTCCACCATATACATTTGGCTGCTCCTTTTATCCAAAGTGACCTACATTTGAAAAAGAATTGAACTGAGCCGGTGAAGGTAAAGTGTCTCTCCATGGCAGCCTGGCAGAGCTGAGTTTTGAGCTGATCTGTGATCACATGCAGGCTTAACCACTTCCCTCAGCTTTAATAGGACTTTCTCTTGTGACTTATTTGAACAACACGTCAGTGTTCCAGCTGTAGTTTCGAAGTAGAAAAAGGAGAAAAAAAAAAATCTCTCTTTTTACATAGATTGATTGTTTACACTTTTCATCTTGGGTATTTATTTGTCTCTTTCTGCTCTTCAAGTTCTGCTTAACATTAGAAATGAGTTTGGAGTAAAAAAAGCGGATACTGTATCTCCTCAGAGCACGGAAACGTGTTGAAATCTTGTGGTGATCACATGCGTGTTTCAGAGGTAATAGAGACGCGAGGTTGAAAATGCAGTCATTAAAGTTAAGTTTAAGTGTGTGCGAGTGCGCGTCCGTGCGCGTCCGTGCGCGTCCGTGCGCGTCCGTGCGCGTCCGTGCGTGTGCGCGTCCGTGCGCGTCCGTGCGCGTCC
>JAQQZT010000005.1:4398284-4411170 GCA_030068275.1 Clarias platycephalus | reverse complement strand
ATTGGTTGATTAGATAATTGCATTAATGAGAAATTGAACAGGTGTTCCTAATAATCCTTTAGGTGAGTGTATACTGTCGGTGCTAATCGCCTTAACATCATGAACATCATTCACCAGAATTTTTCAAAAACCAGAATCACTGGTGTGCACCCCTTGTAAAATATTTGGTGATTAGTGATCTTCCAGATCACCTGACATGAATTATCATTTTTATTTTATTGTATTGTCTCCAGTAAAAAGGGGAATGATGCAGTTGAACACAAGACGATCTGGATGAAGGAGCACTCCAATGCTTAAGTTCTTACCAATGCAAAGTAGCCCCCTTTGTTTGCCTATGGTGAGAGTTTTTAAGCATTGCTGAAGGGTATGTAGAGGCAGATGATCATTCGCTCTAGAACTGAAAGATGAAAAGGTAACATAATATTCTACCCTTCTCAACAGTATATACATGTCACTAATATTTCAGTAGTGCAACTTGTAGCTCATGGGTTTGTGTATATATTTTTTCATCTGTTGTGTTTCAAAAACCCAAAATTCACAAAGGTTCTTTCGGGCATTCATCAGAGGCTGGCCGTTCTTCTCGCTGCTTGCCAGCATGCATAGATTGCCTGCTTTTTCATTCCCTGTTTAACTTGATCAGTGCCCTTCTCAAGATTATAACAAATGACAGCAACAAAATTACAGTCATCCATCTCCAAGCTGGCGTCAAGGAAGTGTTTTTATTCCCACCCACCAAAAGTAGAGGAACGAAACTTGCAGCAAGAGTACGAGATGGCAGAATCGGACAAAAATATTTTTGTTTAAACATATTATAAATACAAAAAAATACAGCATATACAAAGGATGGAAGCACCAGATCGAGAGGTAGAGTACATACTTAGGACTAGTTTGTTGTTCAGCTTGCTATGGATGTACGTGGGACTTCGCAGACATCTCAGATATGGTTAGCAGGAATATCTGCAGGTGCACCATGGGCTCTCTGACAAACACACTGCATCAAGCCCACACAAGGATTTGTTGTAATTGTAGAGCTCCTTCCTGTAACTCCTGCCTTCATTGTTTTATCGCCATGATAGGTTTAGTACTTGGTGGGGAAAAAAACTAAACTGCTTTACATTGAGTGGCGAGTGCCTTTCACGGGTTTGTTTCTTCCCTCCATAATTATTATTCAGTATTTACTGTCTGAGAGAGAGAAACGTGTCCACCCGCCCGTGGGCTTGTGACTACTGGGGCTGTCATGTGGGTCTGCTGTGATGTCTTAAGACAAAAACTGTCATTGTGTTCAGGCAGCGGGCAGAATGCACTTCCAAGTTGAGTTTTATATTCAGTTCATGATTAAAAAACACATGTCAAATCAGATGATGTTTTTGGCTTTCACAGATTCTCAGAATTCCTGTTTCATTTTGGGCAAAATTTTATGGTGTTCTTTTCAGGGTTCAAGCACTAAACTGAGATTTGTGCCTGTTAAGTAGCTAAAGAATATGACACTTGTAGTTACATGTCAAACTGGGGGGGAAAAAATCAATCAGTTTATAGCAAAACATGGAGCAAACTGTACTGTAGTTTTTGGGAAAGTAAAATTTACAAGAGTTTGTGACCGAGCTGGTAACTCGGTTGTAACTCCGGCTAGTTCGAATTGTAAACTTTTAAACTTCCCTTCATAGTATCTTATTCTCCTTTTCATGGTATGGTTGAGGTACACATCCTACTGGATCCTACTGTAGCAAAGATTCCTTAAAAAGTTAATGTTGGTTTTGATAAAAAGTGGTCCGAACACAGGGTGCAGTGTGCCTGATACCACAGCACTTGCCTCCACCGGGATTTGGAAACCTCCAATAGGGACAGACACTATTAGGCAGGTGGTTTTAATGTTGGTAGATAGCTATTGATTTACCACTTTCATTGCTGTTTCTCACAGCAACAGATATACTGTAGAATGCACACTTTCAATTTGCTTTGGGAACCAGATTTATCCATAAAGCTCAAATTTTGGTGTCATCGAACAGTGCCATAAATCAGACACTGGTATGTCTGATGAATATTTAAAATGTGTTTAGAAAGTACTAATAATTAAACTAACTCTTCCCTGCTCTCCATTTTCTAGACTGAGGTCATTAAGGGTCCAAATGGTAGTGTGGGAATGACGTTCCGACATGTCCCAGCAACTGAAGGTGATGTGGTTCATGTAAGCATTGAGACGGTGACTCCCAACTCCCCTGCTGCCCACGCTGACCTGCAAAAAGGAGATCGTTTAATTGCAATCGGAGGTTGGTGACTTAATGTCAGAATTTGTTCTACAATGCTCAGTGTGCCAGTATTGCATTCAAAACTGTGTTCCGTATCTATAATTATTTTGGGTTTAGCGGTCATTGCTAGAGAACGAATGCAGCTAGTTTTCTGTCCTTATAAATTGACTGTGATCAGCAAACTTTGATTTAAAGGTCATATTTTCTAATGAATGACGACATGTTTCTTTCTTTATCTTTGCGTAGGAGTCAAAGTGACATCTTCTGTCCAAGTGCCAAAGCTGCTAAAACAAGCTGGAGATCGAGTGCTTGTCTTGTATGAAAGACCAGTTAGACACCAGGTGCCTACCATGAGCTTGGGTCCCCTCCAAGACACCCTGGGACCCCTAGAAGAACCTGCATACCCTGTGGCTGGGGGTTTTGAGGAGGACCCAGTCCACATTACGACCATGGACATAACTGATGGCAAAGACAATGACTCAGAGTTTGAGGAACTGATAGTGGAGTCCAAATCAGCTGGAACTCCAGTCATTGCAGAAGCTAAAGAGGATAATTTACTCTCTGTAAACCAAAGTCCTAAAAAAACTGTGGCCAACCTAGCCTCCAAGCCGCTGGGTACCATCTCCCCAATTCTCAATCGCAAGCTCAACTTGGCTGGTCTTCAATCGCCACTCAAACCCCAGCCTAAAGAGTCACCAAAGCCCTCACCAATCAAAAGTGCAGAAGCTTCAGAACCACCGCAGAGGCCAACAGTGCCCCCTCCTCCTCCACCTGTGCGCCCGCCTGTTCCACCTAGGCCCCATATAAAAGTAACATCTCCTCCCACATCCTGTGAATCCCAAAATGTGGACGTCACTGACTCTATAGTCGAAAAAGCACCAGAAAAATCTCCCCCAGCTGCAGGCAATGGAGACAAACCTGCATCTGAAAGAAGTCCAACAAAAAATCCTGAGCCAAAGCCTGTTAGCAAACCTGTAGACCCCATTGAAGAACTCCCAACTAACCCACTTAGCAGTAAGCAAGATTTGGTCAAAGACAAAATTGTTGAGAGTGCATCTAACCTAAAAGACAGTATGGATGAGCATGGTCTCTGGGAGTCATCTGAAGCGATGTTCCGCAACAGATATGGACGTTGGAGCAAGTCCTCAGTGGTCTTTGATGTGGAAAGCCACCATAAATACCTTAATGTAGCCCTCTGGTGCAAGGACCCCTTTAAGCTAGGTAGTCTCATATGCTTGGGGCATGTTAGCTTGCATTTGGAGCATATAGCCCTGGAGTGTTTGTGTATTTCATCTGCGGAATATCAGAGCACCTTCCGTTTGTGTGCCCCAGAACCGAGGGCCAGCGTTAGCCGTACGGCACTTCGTAGTCTTAGCACACACAAAGGCTTCAATGAGAAGCTATGCTATGGAGACATCACTCTAAACTTCACCTATCTGGGAGAGGGAGACGCAGACCTGTCCAGTAGTGTTATTGAAAGAGACGGGAGTTTACAAGAGGAAGAGCTAAAGGAACGTGATCGAGAAAGGGACCATGTGCCGACAGTTACCCGGGATGATCTAAATTACAGCTCAATGCAGCTCGAGGTCCGACACAACTTTCAGGACACGCAGTTTCAGAATCCCACCTGGTGCGATTACTGCAAAAAGAAGGTTTGGACCAAGGCTGCTTCGCAGTGCCTCACCTGTGCCTACGTCTGCCACAAAAAGTGCCAGGAGAAGTGTCTTGCTGAGCATCCTTTCTGCTTGTCAATTACAGACCGGCGAAGTGCAGACCCTGAAGCAAAGTCCACCATCAACCGAGCAACTGGTCTCACACGGCACATCATCAACACCAGCTCTCGTCTCCTCAACCTGAGGCAGGTTCCCAAAGCCAGACAGGTAGAACAAGCAGCAGAGGTTGGTCCTGGAGTGGCAGAACCTTCCCCAAAACATACACCAAACACCTCAGACAATGAGAGCAGTGACACCGAGACATACACAGGGGCAAGTCCTTCCAAACAACCACCAAGTGGTGGTGGCACAAAGCTTGCACGGAAAGAGGGAGGTTTAGATGACAGCGTATTTATTGCAGTGAAGGAGATTGGCCGGGACCTCTACCGTGGCCTCCCTACAGACGAGCGATCGCAAAAGCTGGAACTGATGCTTGATAAGTTGCAGCAGGAGATTGACCAAGAGCTGGAACACAACAACTCGTTGATGTCTGAAGAGAGGGAAGCAACTGATGCACGCCGCAAAACCCTGATCACTTCAGCTCTGGCCAAGTCAGGTGAACGGCTTCAAGCTTTGACTCTGCTAATGATCCACTACCGTGCTGGCATAGAGGACCTAGAATCCTTGGAGAGCACCTCGCCGTCTGAACAGCATGGCTTTCCAAAGTCAAAAGTGGAGGTTCTGGAAGAGGATCTGATGGGTGCAGAAGTATACGATAGTGACATTTGTAGCCCAGTAGATGTAGGGAGTCTAAATGATATTAGTGAGGAACAGATCTGTGTGGAAGCATTGCCACGTTAGGGGACAGAAATGCAAAAGGAAATTCAGACTGTGGGGTTCCTGGGGACTATATGTGACTGTTTGGCACTGGGATCAACTATGAATGTGAGGTTTGCAAAATAAGTTATTTTACAAGACATCTAGAAATGTATGAAAATGGTCATTTTGGGGGGATTTTTTGGCGAGGTTGTCAGATTTTTTTTTCTTTCGTATTTGTCCTTTTTTCTTAACATGTCTCAACTTTGGTTCCAATCCAGTCAGTATAGTGTATCAATGCAATGTTTCGAATATACTTTTCAGTCAGTATTGGAGTTTATCCGTATTGATGTTGATCCGACCAATCTTTCTTGCATTGGCTGAAAGGAGAAGCACCAATTTGTGTAGTAATAAAAACCCTTTTCAAGGGTAGACTCCATTTTGTAGCATCAGTGTTATTAGTAAGATTTAAGGTTGAAGAATCCCAGGACGCCCTGCTTTCTTGTGAGCTTTGCACCGCTTTAGTTTTGACTGTCCGCTTCTAACCAGTGGGATTTCGCCAAGTACTAGAATGTAAACCTTTTTATTGGTTCCATGTGGAGCTCCACCCGACCTCCTATGGTTTTGTATTTTCCTTTTCAAAATTGTATGTCCTCCAAACCTGAGCACTTTGTATTGTACTAAATTTCTCAAATTATTGAATTATTCGAAATAACTGAGTAGTTTATTTAACTGCCATTTCCTTTCATATGTCTGTCTATGTTAAATTACAAGGGAATTATTATAGAAAAAAAAGGTAATCGTACCTTATTTGGGGACCATGGTAATTTTCTTTTTTTTCTTTTTCCAATTTTGTTGTATTCTAATGCCAAACAAATGTGACAAATCACCACTGTTTTACTTCTTATGTTGGATATCACAAGTAATAATATATTTTGATGAATTTTTTTTTCTTTGTGTCTTTTCAGGACGTCCGTACAATAGTTTGTTTGCACCTTTAAAAATAGGAACATGAAGGTAGACTTTTGCACAAAGTGGCATTTAAAACCATTTTTACTTTTGAAGTTGATTTCATACTTTGCTAATGAATGTATGTCCAAATGATCTGAAGAACATATTTGCAGGTAAAGCATTACTTCAGTCTCCAGTTCAGTAGTAGTAGACTACGGATTAAAAAAACACAGAATTAATCACACTGAAGGCCACTCATGGCTAATGTAGTTTTAAAAGCAAATTCTTTACTGTTGTACAATTCTGTATAATGTGTCCTGGTTGTTAAGGCTTGTTAAGAATTGCCATACTCCTGAGCCCAGTGATGTTTCACAATAGCCTCAAACAAACGGCATAGAGTAACCATGTTAAAACACACAAAGTAAGAATGATAAAAACGCAATATATATCGTATACACAAATCAGCCATAACATTAACGTGTTAACTTCATCAATGATGTACTAGTAAACTGGTGCCAGGATCACGGACACCCAATGCTCACCCATGCCCTCTGGGATCAGTGGCCAGCCCATCTGGTCTGATCCCACAGAAAAGTTAATTCAGCACAAATAATAATAAAAAAAAAGTAAATGAAAGAGAGGCACCAGAACACCCAGTGGCCCATTGGTACCAGGGGCCCGGCAGAAAAAGAACCCAAGGCCACCGAACGGTCTACAAACTTCTCACATCCTTAATGGGGGGACACAGGGGGTGCTCCCAAAGAATCCATTGCCAAGGTCCTGGTGCCACGCATTACAGCATACCCCCAAAGATCTTGTGGAGTCATCCCCCAAGGGGCCAGAGCACAATACAGGGCATAGTATTTTTTTGTTTGTTATGGCTGATCAGTGTATTATGTATGTAAAAACTTACTTTTTTGCCATTTGTGGAACCGATGTACCTGGTGGTCTGGGAAAACTCTCCTCAAAACCACTGAATAAAATATATTTACTTTCTTTAAGTTGTGAAACCAAACCAAAACCAGATCTCTAGTTCTCTCTCTCTCTCTTTTTCTGGCTGTAACACCTCAATGGGTTTTCTCAGACCACCAAACCTGTACAGTATGGCGCATTCATTGATGCAATCTTCAGATGAGTAAAATTAACTGGAAGTTTGAAAACCTTTTGTGGATATAATTTTAAATACTCAAATGAAGCACATACGGACTGAAGGGAACACCTTTTTGAAGATTTAAAGTAGGTATACGTGTGGATATGGAGAGCATTCCCACTACCCTTTCAGGCCTTTTTACCCTTTCTGCTTCAAGCTTTCACTCAATATTTTCATTGGCCAATCACACTATCAGTAAAAACAGAAGGGAATTTTGTGCTGTTTCATCTCTCAACCACTCGCTCTTGCTCTCTCAAAATACAGCACTACTAACACACACACTAACGTTCCCTGTTTTAGCCCAAGGCTAAAACATCACTGGCAAATGTTCCTGGAAGCTTTGTGATTCTTGTTTGTGTCTCGTAGCTATTGGCTGTAACAATGACCCCGTGCTCCTTAAACACACCACAGGCTAGATTCCTTACATTTTCTTTAGTGTTCCTTTTCAGTGATCATCATACGTGGCTAAGCTAGTTGTGGTGAAACTTTTGCAAGAGCCGCCATCCTTATCAGTAGCCGAGTCATGTTTCTTAAGCAGCCTATTTCTTGTTCCTGCCTGTTTCTTCAAACCTGATTTGTGTGTACACAAGCTTCTGGATGCTTCTGCCTGCGAATATGGGTTCAATTAAAAAAAAAAAACTGGATTTGATATGCAGAAAAGGTTAAAGGTCCTGTGTAAAGATAGCCTTAGCGCTATTGTAAATAGCCTGAAGTGAACGTAGATGGTCGCTGCTAAGTCAACCCTAGCTCAACCCTCTCTGATAATACACAGTATGCTGGTTTATTTTCATTATTATTATTATTGATGACGTATTTGCTTAAAAAAAAAAAAAAAAAAAAAGGAAAAAAAAGTTTTGTGTTTTAAATGTGGTTTTGAGGACAGCTGCTGAAGTACTGCACAGCTTTGTATCGTGATGCAGGAACTTTACACACTGACATATCATTTTTGCTTATGCACTTCAGATACAAAAATAAATTATAAAAAAAAGTTAGTTTGTTCCTCATGTCCTGTTCCTTATATACAGTAAATGAATTATATGGACAAATCTGGCAGTGTGGCTAGCATGATGGGATTAGCACTAGCATAAAAATAAATGCTGACTTCTTTCAGTCAGTTATTATAATGCTAATTGGAGACTAGCCATGTTCTCGGTTTTGATAGATGATTTAACATGATTTAACAGGGTGCGATCACATACATGAAACTAGACTAGATCGGGCCAATTAGCATGCTAAGGACTGCTTGCTTCCAAGCTATCTTCCATCTATTTTTAACTATTTTCCAAGCTTTCATTAAATGCTAGCCATGACATGGTTTAAACACAGTGTTCATGTTGAAGTCCAATTGGTCACATTTTTACAGAAATCCCTTATTCTGTATTAAATATATTTTTTAAACATTTATGGAAGGAGTTTCTGTTGTCAGTCTTCAGGGAGGCGAAATTTAAGCTTTCGGGTTTCTTCGAATCGTGTTCAAGAGAGAGAAAAGCAGGGCTGGTGAGTAAATGTCAAGTGTTTATAGCTGCGATCACTTTAGTAACAACAGGAATTAAAGTGTAGAAATTCCTTGAGTCATCCCTCACTTCTTTATATTAAATTAAGATAAATTAATTGAAAGATGTAGATTATATTAAAGAAATAGGAACATGTTTTACTGTAGTGCCTACAATAAAAAAGAAAAAAAAATTGGTTGTTTATGTAAGAACCTCAGCAGCAACCTCATTTCCCCTCTCGTCTGTTCCAACCATTCAGCATCAGCAGTATACTAATTCTCGGCCTGATCATTTGTTATCATCTACACCTGTTTCTCACTGGTTCGTCCCTTCAGTTAGATGCTTTTTATGCTTGAATAATTCATAGGTCACTATGTGGTGTGTGTGTTTTTTTTTTTTTTTTTTTTTTAAATAAAAATTACGGAAAGACTGGACTAAAAAATTTAAGTCCTTTGTGAAGCGTGGATAATTATTGACTACATGACTGAGGAACTACATGACTGTACCTCTAAACATTTAATTCATTAGTTAATTTTAAAATTGTGATAGATTCCCTATACCGGGACTTTTTTTTTTCTTTATTATTATTATTATTTTTTTTACATATGTAATATTTATTCCAGAAACGTATTGTTTGTTCATGGAAAAACTCATGGTTGGTTTGTTGCCGGTCACGCAAATCTTCATGCAGGCAAAAATCAGTTGTATCAATCGACATTGACTAGATTTAAATGCATGATGAGTCATTTTTCAAATGCTGTGAAAGTGATAAGTGTTCGCCGAAAACAAAATCATCACATGTATTGATCTGTGAGCAGATGGCAACCGGTGCACTTATTGAGCTCTAAATATGACTGGCGTGTTGATCAATCATCAGAAATGCAACTCTTCCAGCTTCTGGCCCGATTAATAAAGGAAATAAATTGTGTTTATTTTCAAATCAATAGAACTTGAGCACTGAACACATCAGAAATATTAATGCCTGTATTTTAAAGATGCTCATCTCATTATTACAGAGCATCAGATAAACACACTGAATCCATGTGTCTTAACACATATGGCACAAGCCCATGCACGTTAAAGTCAACAGAGAATCGGTGACAGTTATTTTGTGGTTAAGACATTGGACTGGTCATCGTAAGGTCAGAGGTTCAATCTCCAGCACAAGCTGCTACTGTCGGGCCCTTGAGCAATTCCCTCAACTGCTCAAACATATAACGAGATAAGTATAAGTTGCTGTGAATAAGGGCGTCTGCCAAATGCTGTAAATGGAGTTGAAATAAGGGAAAAGCAAGAACAACTTCCACAAATGTATTCAATATTCAACATTTATTTGTATTTTTTTCCTATACTCCCAACAACTATGTACACACCCTATAGTGTTACAGCCTTATATGATCATGACTACCAAACCTTCTACAGGATACAAAACTGTCTTCTCCATGGCATTAAAGAGATATTTTACACACACATACAGAAAACACATGAATAAAGGCACACACTGACATTGGTACATACACACGCAATGTCAACCACGCAACAATCTCCGGACAAGAAAATCAAGTGCACAACATTTTTTTTATTCTTATCTGTTGGAAATGTTGTGGTGGAAATATATGATATATGTAAACAGAAAAAAAAAAAAACCTTTACGATAATCAGCAGAATCTTGGGTGTCGGTTTCCATTCAGTGTGCAAGCTAAATTTAATAAAACTGTAAACTTGTCATTTATTTTGTAAGTGTAAATTATAAGTAGAATAGAATATGCATGAACAGTTTGTTGAAACTTGCTATATACTGTAGCTTACATAAGGCATGTATGATTGCAAATGCATTACTGCCCAGTTATGCGAATATGATAATAGTATATAATGAAAAAAAATCTATTTTTTTAAATATTGATTTTGTAAAATGCTAGATAGATTATCGATACTGTACTGACTACCAAGGCAAGACAGGAAACAAATGCACTGACCCAAAATAGACATTAACCAGAAATTCCAAGTATCTCCAGTACTGTATACAGTACATACGTCCTGGTGTTCGAGTATACTTGGATCCTTATCCTGACCACACATGCCCAATTCCATTATAAATTACACTTACAGACCTGTAACAGTGTTATTTGCTAGAATATACAGCAGAGCTCTATTGTTTGTGCAAGCAAATCCCGGGTCTGTGGGGAAATAAGCACAGGGGGTTTGAACAGGATGAGTATGGATCTTTACACTTCAAGAGGATTATACTTTAATGATACGATTTGATAGTTTGATAGCTCAGTGTTTCATAGCCAGCGTATACTGTTTACTATTTTAAATGAAGGTGCTTTGCCATGCTGATATTTTTGTTCAGAAAAGTACTAGGGCTGTACTGAAAGTAAGGCAAAAGTGGGCATAATGTTTTTTTTATTAGCTGACTTACTGTAGATGGTTAGAAGTTCGCATGTTGGTACTGTAGAGTAACTCTTCCTGGGCACAGAAAGATACCATTAAACAATCTTCCGCACAAGCAATGCACTTTTCTCAAATATGCACAACTCTCAAATCCTCTATAAAAATCCCATGTAATGCTCTCAAACTGTCATCAATGCTAGTTACCCCTTCTTTAAACAACTTCTCTCATTTGTACACATCGCTCTTGTCAATTGTGCCACTCTTTAGCTCAGTGGGAGGCCAACAATTGGATTTTCAAAAAGCACTTAAGATTTGGGTTCAGCAATGGAGCAATTGGATCGCTTGAATGTAATGACCTACGTGAGATAATTATAATAATAACAATAATAATAATTATTATTTTGATGGCCTACTTTTGCATTACTTTTGGTACAGCCGTCATATTTTAAAATAAATTTTGTAAATAAGTGAACCTTGAAATCATATATAACATTTTACATGGAAGTGTCCCAGGGTCAGCTCAGTACAGTGGAACCTCGGATTGCGAGTAACGCGGTTTGCGAGCGTTTCGAAAGACAAGCAAAGATTTGAAAGAAATTTTGACTTGAAAAACGAACAAGTCTTGGTTTACGAGTACCAAATATCAAGTTTTACGCATGTGCTCCTTGCTTTGACGCCGAGCGTCACGTGATCACAACTGAGCCAATGGTTTCTCTTTCTTGTGCTGCGGAATTGTGGGTAATCGTCTCCCCTGCTCTGTCTTAGTGCGTGTCCCTCACTGGTATAATCAACATCCGTGCACGTGTGTACCAGTACTGTAGCACTAGTTTTTTTTTTTTAAATCTAGGAATCAGTTAGCATAAAGTTTCATTGTTGAATGATTTAACTGTTTCATAGAAGCTTAAATTGCCAGTGGGTATGGCGACCCTTAACACACACTGCTTTAACCATACATGCTTCATACCAATTCACATCTAATTATGAGATGTTACAGTAGATGTGCTCTATAAGGCATAAACATATAACACATTCTGCTTCTCCAGACCTCCTGTTTTATAGCTCCTACCATCACAAAAACAGAAAGCAAACATGAAATGAAATAATGGAACAGCTAAAGTCTAGAAGAACAATTGTGACATGGCTTTTATGACAATTTATGCAGTAAACCTCAATATAAGGTTCCTATTTGTCATAAAAACAGTAGACAAAAAAAAAATAGCACAACTAACAGTAGACATCTTTAATAAACGATTTCACATGTGCTTACTAAAATATAGATATATACTATATACACTTTGAAAATCAGAATAGAATCTAATTAAACTTAGGCACTATAACAAGATCTTCTACAGCAGTGTGTTTACTTTTGGACTGAACTAAAAGTGAGCAAATGATCTCTCATTACTGCATACGAGATGTTAACATCATACATCATTTATTGGACATAGTGGAATTCGTCCCGAAGGAAGGACACGCTTACAAACACAACCTATATTCATAATAATGACGAGCTATATTGTGCCTTTTTGTGTCATTTTATGATCTAAATACTTTACTGAGTAAATCTCTATTTGTCCTTATTGTTACACGATAATAAATAATATGACATAGACATCTTAAAATAGTTCGTTCACGTATAAGGCCTGAACAGACAGCAACAGGTAACGAGCCCACAAACAAGTTGAGCTTGAAGGCAACACTGAATGTAAACATCACATGAACTTCAGTTTGACTACGAATGTTTCTTCTCTGCCTCTCTCTACACTTTACTCAGTTTATGCTCACGTTTTAGCATTTCGTATTACAAAATGAAACCTGACATGTGGTCTTTGTAGAACAGTCACCTCTCGGTATATAAAGAAAAATTTTGTAAGGCCATTTCGAGGTAAAATATGATTCGTTTTAGCCGCACCGAACATTTCCTCATTCCACAAAAAAAAAAAAAAAAAAAAAAAGAGACAGAAATCAACCACTTTTGTGCTATGCGTAGCTGCGTTGCCTCCATATAGTGCATTGTTCAAAATGTAACTCCTTTTGGACCTTTTTAAAAAAGCTTCTTCATCTTTGAGGTTTTTAAGTGTTAAGCAAGTACGTTTCATGGTGACCTTCAATTTAAAGATCATCATAGGTATTTAAATTTTAAGCCACCATAGGGAATTTACTACAAAATAATGAATTTTCTCA
>JAQQZT010000005.1:4371477-4393184 GCA_030068275.1 Clarias platycephalus | reverse complement strand
TAAAAAAAAAAAAAAAAAAAAAAAAAAAGGCTGTAATTTTTTTATTCCAAGGTAAAGCATTATTTTTGTGAAACACCTTGAATTTAGGTACAGAGACCAAAATATCCAAATTGTATTACTGTTTAAATACTTATGGACATGATTGATTAAAGTATATAAATGTCTGTCTGACACTCGTTCTCTATACTGCTTATCCTGGGGCACAAGCCAGTGTACAATCTGAACTGGGTACCAATCCATTGCAGGGCACAAACAAGCACGCACATATTCTATAGGCAATGTCTTTGGACTGTGGGAGGAAACTGATGTACCCAGAGTACCCACCAAGCATACAAGCGGACATAGAACGGAAACGGGAATCAAACCATTGGCCCTAGAGGTGTAAGGTCACAGTGCCAACCACTAAAAATAAGATATTTTGATGATAATGTGATGTTTTAATGAACTTGGGGTGGGGAAAAATATTGATATGATAACCTTAAAACTTATTCACTAAACTATTTTTTCCCCTTATCTTACCATACTGCATACCGCCCCACCCCAATGTTTTTTTTTTTACTCGTTTCCTTCGTGCTGGCTTTAAAGACCCTGTTTCCGAATGTTTGACCCCACTGAGCATGTAGCTAAGGCTGTTGGTTTGATTCGATGTGCCACTTTCACTCTAATTTTAAAGGACAATGACAACGGCTTTGGTTTGAGCAGAAGAAACAACACTAAGTGTTAGGGACAAACAGTATCCTCACAAGGTTCAGCCACATGGTTCTGTTAAACGTCCCTATACCTTCCTTTTAATACAGCAAAATAAACTCTAGAAAGACACATACACACAGCTAGGAGTTATGGGGTCAAAGGTCTGAGAGAGCGTAAAGGCGTCTACTCTGGACTGTCCATGTCCATGTCATCTCCCATCTGATAGCTGGAGCCCTGGGTGGAGTAGGAACGTGTCCTCATCGAACAATTGACATCCATCAGGATGGCCTGAGAAAAAGACAAAAAACACGGAGAGTAGAAAACAGTTATTTGATAATTCTATTAATTTATAGGTTCTTGTTGTTTCAGATCATAAAAAACACAGCAGAAGTACTACAGACTAATTAGTCTTAGTCTCATCTAACAAAATTCTTTTGACCAAAATTGCATTTAAAAATAAAGAAGCAAAACGTTTACACATACACGCGAGTTAACACTGAATTTAACTTTAAACAGTAAAACCGCTTCAAAATTTAATTAAAACAAATTTGCATTTAAAACTGCATCAATTCTCTCATCCGCTGTCATATAATTTTCTATATTTCATATAATCAGGTTCAAGTTTCTAGAGATCTACAGATCTTAGATCTTTGCATGTTAAATCCCTGCCAGCTTCAGTTATGTTTTCATCAGATTCCTTATTTAATATGATCCATACTAACATTGGAAAATATCCCGTTAAAATATACTTAAATTTTCTTTCCCTTTTAAGTGACAATAATTAGGTAAGTATGAGGGTGTTCAAATCAAACCGGGACTTCTGATGGCATTTCTCGGGAATAAAGTTGTAAAACAGATTGACATTTACAGAAGACAGTACAGTTTTTCCAGTAAAACATGTGAATGCTGCAAATGTTTTAAAGAAGGCTGTATGTCCATGACTGATGATTCCACCCGATGCTGGGCCATTAAAGGAGTTCCTGGGAGGCCAGCGTTCCCTACATGAAGCAAGCAGTTCGACCATGGCTTCTGTGTACTGAGAAAACTGTCATCCTTGATGGTATCCAAGCACTAGTAAAATAAGTGCATTAGTGTAGCAGGGCATTATACTGTATAGAGAAATAACTCTCATCTCTGCGTTCTGTTATTCTGCACAATCAAAAGTCCTGGGTTGACTTGAATGTCCCTTGTATTAAATATTATATATATTATTAAATATATATATATTAAATAAATATAGGAAAGTAAGACAATTGCACAGTACTCTCCATGTTTACTTAAAAAACAACAAAAACATGGGAAGCTTTTATATCCTGTCATTAATATCAAGGCAAAAACAATTTCAGGAATTCTTTACTTAAGCTTTACACTTATAGAAACTGTCCTTTTAAATATGTGTACTACTTTGCCCAAGGAATTAATTAGTTTTTCGTCAGCTTCTAATGTGGTTAAATTTCTTTAATGTAATATACACACAAAACCCTTGGGGATACTGACAGCAACACGTTGTAGTTTACTCTATTGCATTAATGTTGGAATGTTGAATAAAACCTCATGAGAACTAATCCACTGCGACATTCTGTCCTATCTGCTTTAACCTAACCCTTTTGTTTTTAATTTGTTTTATATACTCACACATTGTAACCCCAGAAAATTCAAAAAGTGCCCTTATAGATTCATTACGATTTCTTATAAATGAGTTTCCTCACTTTATTTTTCTAAATACAGAAAACTATTAAGACAGAATTGTAAGTGAACGTCACACATCTAAATCAGGTAATGAAAACAGAGGTTAGGTGTAAAATACTGGAATATTCCTGGAAAATACGGTTTCTTAAGATTAGTTTCTTAAGATTTCTAAATTGTAGACACAATATATGTGTATATACAGTACATAAAATCCTCTTCAGAGCCAATGTGGAGCCATTGTTGAAAAAGAACACACGCCATGGAGCTTTGATCACGGCATGTATTTGAGAGCAAATGTGCGTGTCTGTTCCAATCAGCATCACTCTTTGATCTTTGCTGAATGGCTTTCTGGGCAATCTTTTTGCTCGTATCTATTATGCAACATAATGTCCCATTTTGATCATATTTGATCATGTCAAAGGCTTTAAATCAGACAAAATAAAGACACTGGTAAAGTAACGTATTGCCTTTTTTGACAGATTTGATTATTAAGATCAATTCACTTAATATTAGCATGGCACTTACAGGAAAAAAAGCAAAAATGAATAAATGTTCTGTCCTTAAACCTAGTAAACCCTTTAAACACATCACTGTAAAAGGTCAAACTTTGTACAAAAAAAAAAATCAGCCTGTCACATGGAGCACTGCCTTTCTCATTACCCATCTGAAAAAAAAATTACAGTTACACGGTGAAATCTGTGTCCATTTCATTTTCTTCTAGTTCATTTATTTAAAATGCTTAGCAAATATCCTGTTCTGAAACCTATTATATTTAATTAAAATTGTGTACAGTTCTCTTACATGCTCTCTTGAATGACTATTCCAGTCTAGCTACAGTTTCATATGAAAAACTACAGTATTTGTGAATAGCTAATTCAAACCACTAGCTAGGTTTGCTAGCAACTAACAATCATTATTTTGTTTGAAATCAGTAGCTATAGCATCACAAATGTTGAAGAAAATATATTATTCATAACTAATCCAATGTGGCTGCCAAGCTAGATAAAAGTAGGGAAACATTTTTACATTTAAAACCAATAGGTGTGAAGAACAAAAATTACAATTGTTAGCAGTCTAGCTTCTTAAATTTGGGGAAATGTTTATACAGTTAAAACCATAATCTAGATTTGCTAGCAAACTAGCTAACATTGTTAAGAACAAGAGGTCACTGAATGTTTATGTAAATCAAACAAAAATTTAGATTTTCTGGCAGGTTTTCCTGTAATTTTTAATCTGTAATACTAGAATTGCTGGGAAGCTAGTTATAAAATGTTTGCTAGCAAATGTTAGCCATTGTGCCTCCAGATAGAAGCTGGATAGATGTGATAAGATGGTGACATGGCTAGTGGACGATATGCCACTATAATGTGGAAAATATGGAATTTTTTTCATTTCTATTTTTATTAGAAATGTCCTAATGTACAAATGTGTACAAAATGTCCTAATAGATGTGCTACTTTTTAAATTTGCTGTAAAGTTTTCGTAGGACTAAAACTACATTTGACGTAGGATTCTGCTTAAAACAAACTGGTCTCTTATTTCTTCATTTGATTAAATGACTACATTAAATATACTTCATGCAAACAGATACATTTACCCATATTTTCCATATGTACACATTTGAAGCCATATACTGTACAGTACATATGTTTCCACAACCATAGTCTAATATAAATAATCTTTTAGGTCTAATGTAGGTCTACTGTAAAAACCTCTATGCTATGTGTCATAGTTAAGAGAAATTAATAGGAAAACTGTTTGTTTTTAAATATCTGCACAGTCTAACGGATTAATATGGATTAATAAAAATAACTGTAGAATAACCAATATTTTAACATAATACCACACCATAACAGGCTCTCACCATTTTTTCCTCGTTGGCTGGAGGGTTGCGGAGGAAGAAGCAAAGTGGAGCGAACAGGATGTCCACCACACCAATGATGGTCATGAGCCAAGGGAACCCAATACTGCGTGCGATAGCTCCACCGGCTGATGGGCCTGCATCATAAAAAAAATAACTCAATTACTTTCTTGAAACAATATATCTTTAATCAAAGATATATGTATATAATTCCTCATATACCAAATCAATTTTGTAAATTCTACATTTAGACATTTTGACAGCAATATCAAATATATATCTACTATCCAACTCACATTATTATTGATATCAAATATTGCATATTTATTTTATTCATAGGGAAAAAAACTGTGGAAGGTGAGTTTTTGGGAGATAGACATCTCTTTTTGCTGTAAAACAACATATCTTTTTATATTTCAATTTTATGTTACAGAATGTCAGCTACAAAAACCCATTCCCTTAAAATCCAATTTTAAAAAAAAGGATTTTTGCTCTCTTTAAGGTAATTTAAGAAAATGTAGCTTGAAGCTGCAAAGCTAACAGCGGAATCCCTGAAACTGGAGACTCCTTCCTAAAATTGCAAACCCTTAGAAAATGTCACTGTAGCAAGAGTTATTACAATAGAAATTATAATTCATTAGAAAGGGCATTGTAATTTGAACCTGTCTAATTGTGTTTAAAGTCATTTTCCTACAATTCCTACTGTTTGTAGTTGAAATAGGCTTCTCACCAAAGGCAAAGCCCATACAGAAGGCCACATCAGCAATGGCATACACGCTGCCATATACAGAGACATGTCTCAGGTCCACCAAGTAGCCCATGATTGGCATCATAGAGGAGTCCACCATGCCTAGCACACACAGCAGAAGAATAGCAGTGAGTTAGTGTGTCAAACTAATCTGTATAACACATGACCTAACAAATCTGACAAATTTAAATGTAGAATGAACAAGGTTAATGCTCCATCCTCCAATTTGGTCATTAATCACAAACACTGTTACAATCAGCTGAGACAAACCTGTTGTAGCTGGTATAAATGATCTTGTGTAAGTATTAATTTAACTTGTATTATTGTTTATAATTATCTATCATAAAAAGTATCTATAGATTAGTTAAATATAATATATGAGACTGGTTTACTGGACCGAAATTCTTATAAAGGATAATAAAAAAATGCTTGGGAAATAATCAGTAACACAAGGATGTGAAGCAGCCTAACATAAACCAGAGTTTAAACATTGTTACCACCCAGAATGTAATTTATCTATACATATAATAAAACTGCAAAGTTGGTGTGTCTGTACATTGAAGATATTTTCGAAAAAATAACTTGCTTGGCTGTAAGATAAGTAATAGAACACATTAAGAGGGTTTTGGGATTTTTTTGTCTGTCTGCTTATTTGTGCATGCATCATGTAAAAACTACAAAAATTACAGGCTTTGTTTCATCGCAATCGTCCCACAAGAAGAGAAGATATGTTATTTGAATTTTAAATGAAAAATGCCCCCTTGTACAATAAAAAAAACTTTGAAAAAACCATTATTTCATCTCAAAATTAAACAGATGGCGCTGTAGATTTTTAATACAGTATGTGCTTATGAGTGTGCAATTGAAACCTGCTCAATAAACGCCATCTCATACATTCATTCCGCGCACTTCATGGTAACACGTAAAAATTTTAGTTCATTCCAAAATTCAACAGATGGCGCTGTATATTTTTCAAAAGGCACTTATGAGTGTGCAATGAAATTCAAAGCAAACAAAGTCACGGGCACATCTTGTAGGTAAGTAACATCATGTCTTGAAGTGTTTTTTAAAGTGTTTGTTAATACTAATTTTTTTTATTTATTAAAGAATTGCAGTTTGCTAAACTGTGTTTAATGTTTCCCCTTCACCAGTGACTGTCTTATGCATTTGAAAACTAAAAAAATAAAAACCCCGCACACAAAATGCCTGTCATGTTATTGAGAAACTCCTTCCTGTGTTACACCTTTATGATCAACTGTAACCAAGGGCTGATAACGATCTTCTTTTGAAATTACTAAACAAACCTTTTCTTCTTGATTCTTTTGACAAATAGATTTTTACAAATGTTCAACTGACCTCAGATCACAATCATTAAAAAAAAAACGTTTCAACCACATTTCGCTCATGAAAATGATGGGTCACAATTATCCTCATTCTCACTCACTCACTCACTCACTCACTCACTCACTCACTCACTCATCATCTATCTACTGTATACCGCTTTATCCTGTATTCATGGTCGCAGGGGACCTGGAGCCTACCCATGAGGCTTATTGCACGAGGCGGGGTACACCCTGGACAGGGTGCCAATCTATCGCAGACCATTATCCTTCCAGTTTTTAATAATGCGAATTAAAAAAAAAAATTAAATGTCAGATTTAAGGAAATGTTCGCTCGAGGGAGATGTGATTGTTTCGGAATACCAAGGGTTTTCTCCATTTCAAACCAAATTTTAGGATTTTCAGCAATCTCCTTAGTTGTTTTCTTTACTTGATGCAGGACAATAATTTGATCCTTCTGAAACAAATTAACATCTTTGCCATTACCACAGGATTTATCTTCTGACATGATTGTTTAAGAAATTAGAATCTATATCAGTTAATGGTAAATAAGGGTTAAATAGTTAGGGTTGAATATCAGTTAGGATTAAATAACTTGCTGCCAGCTGAACCATAGTTTATTTAATTACTGCAGTAACTATCTGTTGGACTCTTACCTATTTTTATTTTTATTTTTTTGGCTGGGTTGTGTGTGTGTGTGTGTGTGTGTGTGTGTGTGTGTGTGTTTATATATTTGAGTATCTACTAAAAATCTTGTTCCAATCAACAGTCCAAGTCCAATTATTGGCACATCCAGGAATCAGTTTAGAATCACATTGCTTTAGTGTGGTCTGAATAGTAAAAAATAAGGCGTGAAATTCCCTGAGTATTTAAGAAAAAGTGCCTTAATATAAAAAAGAAGAACTTAAATACAGAGCTTCTGACACAGAAAATAAATCAATATCCAGCTCACCAATCGCAAAACCGACCCCAAAGTTTGGCAGTATGAGTCCGTAGATGTCTTTCGCAAAAGGCACCTGTGAAGTTACAAATACACAACAAACCCCAAATAAACAAGTTGAAAACAGATTTAGCCATACTAATAATGTGATCCTGGAGTGATGCAAACACAGAGAAACAGAGAGAGAGAGAGAGATAGAGAGAGAGAGAGAGAGATATACAATGTCCTCTCTAACCCCATTGTTTTTTCCCGGGCCTTTTTAAGTCACTGTTCCTGACATCACACACACAATTATGCAGGGGTTAACCCAATAAACAATTTTAATGGAAAGGTCTGACGTCTTATCTGACAGGAAATGGCCTGGGCAGAGAGAGAGAGAGAGAGAGAGAGAGAGAGTGATCCAGAGAGTCAGATCGTATTTATGGAACTATTCCTTCTCTATCTTCTCAAACCTCACTGCCTGTTTCTCCATTAATGACAAAATAATGTTTATGTTATGGTGGGCTGAGATTAATGCTAGTTTCCTGTGTTGAAGAGGTATTATAGGAAGGAAATAAAAATAACATACAGTACAGGTACATTAGGTCAAGTTTCTTTCCCTGCTTATTCTTCTGGTTGCTTAGAAAGTTCTAATGGAACGCGTCTTTCTCAACCTTCCCAGTCTGAACAGTTTTATAGATGAAGGCTGGAAAATTCTGGCCATGTCTATTAAAACCCAACCCAAATTGGAGAAATTTGGGATTTTTCTAGGATGAAAATGATTTCCACTAAAAAAGAAATTATCCTAAATTATGTTTTTGTTTGTTTGTTTTTAACTTACACAGATAATGCTGATCCCAACCAGCAGCATTCCTATGAGCGAGCACAGCCATCTAAAGAATGAGAGAGAGGTAAGGAGAATAAAGAACAAGACTGAAATAGAGAAATAGAGATAGAAACAATAATCAGAAATGAAATGCAAGGAAAGTGAACAGAAACTTATTTTTGTAAAAACAGTGCCAAACAGGAGCAGATAAATACAACCACAGTACAACCAAGGAGGATGCAGCCAAAGATAATATCATCCATTCGAAAGCTTGTGTTATGTCTAGCCTCAGGGGGCTAAAACTTTACCACGCACATGCATACACACACAGTTCGGACATATCTATGGAAAAGGGGGCAAAATGACAGAGGGCAAACTAGCAAAAACATCAGAACAGAATGAATGTCAAGGGAAAACTACAACATCTAATAGACAGCATTCATTAATTACTTTAGAGCAAATTAATCCAACTGTGGTTTTAATTACCTTTAAATCTTATCAAATACAGTACCACTATTCAAAGTATTGTAAAAAGAACACCAACAGTATGGCTATACCATCACAAAGACTGTATTACTTTTAGTACTGTACTTTATTTATTTATTTAAAAAAAAAAAAAAAAAAAAAAGGCTATACAGTGTCTAGTCATCTTTTTGCTACTTACATCTCTTTTAAATTCCCTATGTTGCCCAAAATCCACATAGAACAAACCATCTTCATATAATATAGTCACTGTACATGCTCGTACATAGAACAAGTCGCACACCCCAAGATTTCATTGACGGCCTCTAGCATTGATTACGATGTGCTCTGTGTCATGGTGAATTCATCTGTGAAAATGATTCCTCATGCTTACAGAAACACACTTTCACAATCTAAATGCTGGAACATGCCCGCTGCATTAGGAAAGACAAGATGTGATAACCATTTCGTCATTTTATTGCCACGCAACGTTGCTGAGCCTAGACCTAACAAAACTCAAAAAAAATTTGTTTTCTTATGACGACATAGCTGTTTAATCCCAAACCTGTGCGTGCCCATTTTGCATGTGGAAATGCTCTTACTATAATAAACATAGTTCTGATACTTTAATAAACATAATTGTGATTTCTACTGCCTTTTTTTATTTTTATTTTTTTTTTTTTACCATGCATCTTTGTTAAGTGTTTAAGTAATCTCCATTCATGATTTTTTTTCAGACCACAGTTCTTCAACAGTGTCCTTAAAGGTTTTAATGACGTGTTCCACAGGTCTTAACCCAATTTCCAGTCATTTCAAATCTCCTACATTGTTTCTTGTGCTTGGTGCAGGCCTATAATTTGACCGTTCTGAAATGGTGATTTTTTTTCTTTGGCCAGGCAGTATGTATCTCAAACCGATCAGAGATAACGTTACAATGCAAAACATTATGCCCAGTATTGCATTGTATGGGTTCTTCTTTTGTCTTAGAGCAGGGCTCCCAATGACTCTGGAGGTCTGGCACCAGGACATTGGCAGCGGTACCTTTGGGTGCTGTGGGTTGCAGGGTGGAGTCTCCATGGTTTGAAAAAAAAAAAAAATGATTGGAATACTTAGTCCCGGTTTGCTGTTGACCATTCATATGCATACAAGGGGTGTTCGCATCAAACCAGGACTAATTGTCCACTGTTCTGATCATGTATATTAATAATGAATATAATTATATTGTGTTTATATATTTTATATAAACACATTATGATTTCCAGTATCAGCTTGTATGTGACCAGTCATGTGACCCAGCGCTACATACTACATGTAAAATGCAAAGCAAAATATGACAGTGTCAATACAGATTCGCACTGTGGGTGGGTCTTTATTAAAAAGCAAATATCGAAAAAGCTGAGGCGAAACTCATTTCAACTGCTGAATGGCTGTGGAAACAGATAGCAGGGCGCAGAAGATAAGACGAGAAGAGAAAGATTCATTTCCTCCATACCTCCCCATTTTGTTAGCCAGAACAGCAAAGATATTCGTCCCGATCAGGTAAGAGATGCTGGCTGGCAAAAAGGCGACTCCTGAGAGAGAGGGAGAGACAGACAGAGAGAGAGAAAGAGAGAGAGAGAGAGAGAGAGAGAGAGAGAGAGATGAGTGATCAGAACACATACAGACTAGGAGGAAGAGAAACAGAGAGGATGCAGGTTGTGATAAGGCGGTGCTTTATCAGCCCGATATCAGACCTGTTGGCCGTCTCTCAGGCGCAGTAATGAAGCTCCACTCTCTCTTCCTCGCTCACGTCCTCTCTTTCGTCCTCTCTCTCTCTCTCTTGTTCCCTGCTCTCTGCTAGTGACACTTCAATATCCTGCTATGCTTCTGATACCCCACAACCTTATAAACAACCACCACGCATTCTCTCTGCCACCCCCCGTCTCCCCTATCTCTCCCTGTATCTCTTCCTAATATCTGTCACACACGCACAGAAGCACTCACACACACACCCCCAAATTATTGCCACAGATCAACACCCAAATAATAATAAAGAATATATGGATTGTCACATGTCTTCTAATGAACTTAACAGTTTTGTGGTATTCATAAACTGAAATATGAAAATGAACCCTTTATATGTTTACTGATTGAAGCTATACATTTTAGATCTTCCATTCTTTATTTTGCACATCCCCTTTTTTGTGTTTTGTCAAAAAACCACTCATGTTTGTGCGCGCGTGTGTGTGTGTGTGTGTGCGTTTGCTCTCTACCTAGCTGCCATTTTCTGGCACACATAGTTTCCATCATCCAGATTGGCAGGGCGGGCTCCAGCATTGCGATGGCCATGTTAGCGAAACAAATAGACCCTGAAAGACATACACACACACATAGAGTGAGACACTTGTCTTCTGAAGACACATCCTTCTTTTGTCTTCCTGCCCTCCTCCCTTCTCCCTTATTTCTTTCGCCACACATAATACCCAGTATTAGCCGGCCCTCGACTCATGAGAGCTGCAATTCAAGTGGAGGATAGAGAGTGTGACACAGATGTGTTTCTCTTCCACTTCACTCTCTCTCTCTCTCTCTCACACACACACACATGCCTTCTCCATGTCCTTCGGCCTCTGTCCCTCTCACATGCATGCCGTCATACACTTGTCCACCCATCATTCCTCAATCACTCAGTGATGACCCTTTTTATCATGCATCGCCCCCGCCACCCCCCCAACTCACACAAACACAATCTCACACACTCCACTGCAGTAATATCCTGCCTTGACCTTTCACATTCATTCAGTCCTCACAGAGAAGGTTGTGTTAAACTACATGACTCAGATATGGACTTGTGATGCAGGGATTGTTACAGTTCCTAAAGTAGCATCACACACACCACACACACGACGTAATCATGTATCTGATCCGTGAAACGTTACCCCAAAGCGTAGCCCAATTTACATTAACCACACCCTAATTTACCCTCATTTACATAAACCACACCCTAATTTACTCTCAGACAAATACACCGTATTTTATGCATGTGTTATTGTGTATTTCTGTACAAAAGATGAACCGCTTTCCAAGCTCATGCAGGTTTATAGCTAGGCTTTTACTTGCACCGTAGAACTCGACTAGCTCAGATGTGAGTGAATTGGGTCTTGATTTTTTTTTTCTTAGAAATATTGCTGAGCCGAGTTTCCATCAAAAACAAATGATTACCTTTTTATCGAAGGCAGCATTAACTTTTCCAGCAATTTGGGATCAGATCAAACCTTAGCAGCCTTAGGAGCCCATGACCCTGTGACAGGTTCACACCACTTATAGGAGGTAATAGCCACTGCATACTGGGAACGCCCCCATGACCTGCTGTTTTAGTGATGTTCTGACCCGATCATCTAGACATCACAGTTTCACTCTGGTCCACACTAGCCAGATTGTTATGCAGATCGTTATACTTCGAGACCTGCCTGAAAACTGATTAATATAGCCTACCCTTTGGGAAATGCAATTGTAATGACGTTATCAATGTAAATCACTTCACCCATCGGTGGTTTTAATGTAATGGCTGTATACTAATTTTGTACTCACCTGCTGCGATGAGGATATAAGGATCTCTCATGAGTGTCATCAGCGACGTGCCCTTTTGACTCTGAAATTTAAAGTAAAAAAAAAAAAAAAGACACATCAAAAGAAAAATTCTATTGATTCATTTTCATTTAATGTAACTCAAATGATTTACTGAAAATTATTACTTGCAGACACATTTTTCTGACTAAATTATTACTCATAATCTGATTGTTGATTGAATATTATTTATTGTTGTTTTTTAGTTAAATTAGCTTTAGATTTAATAAATAAAATTAGATTTATTTAATCTAATATTGCAGTAGATTTTTTAGAGTAGCATAAATTACTTTGAAAATCTCTTTGATGCAAATAATTAAAATATTTCCTTTTTATTAAAATGTATTATTATACTTATCTTTTCATATAGTTATTGCTGTTGTTTAATCTTTATTATGTATATTTTCTCTTTGGCCTTGCCCCTTTTACACTAGGTGTCACCACATCGGATCTGCAAGATCTGGCACAAGGTTTATGCCAGACGCCTTTCCGGTTGGAACCCTCATGTTTTCCAACCGGGTTTGGGACCAACACTGCATGCAGTGGCTTTTGTATTGCATGTATGCTGAAAGAGTGGCGGGGCTTGAACACCCGACCCTCCAATTAACACCTGATCCACAATTGCCCTGAAGTGTTGATAGGTAATATTCTTTGGAAATGTCATACACTTCAAATTCTCAGTTATTTGACTGAGTGATTTTATTTCAATATTTTTATTTCAACTATAAAAAATTACAAAACTTTCCAGACTCAACAGGGATGCAGTGCTAATTTAGCAGAAATTGCTTTACAAAACTATTTGTTCCCATCAGCAATGCAATCATTGCTCATAAACGGGTAATTTATTTAATTTGATTCATTTTATTGCAAGTTTCATCATCTAAGTAGCGTGCTTTGTAAATGCCACAGTGACAGCATCACCTGGCGACCAGAGATAATTACCCAGCCTCTTCTTATTACCCCAGCCCCCCTTTATTACACACATTGCTTATCTATGGACATATGCCATCACAAATTACACTCTGTCATTGTCTGCCACATGCTGTGACAGTTCACACCACACTAACGAAAGCCAAAAGTGATTGCACTAATGGATGAGCCGAGAGTTCGCTGTGCCCTCCTCTTTTGTCTATCTCAGATCTTGATCTAGTCTGAAGAAGCATCTGGTGTACTCGTATGTGGGAGGTCAGTCTCTGTACTACAGTAAAAAAAAAAAAAAATCAATGGCTTTAGATGCTTGACTGGTGGAAATCGTGATGTGTATATGAAGTATAGGATATTAAAGTATAATTCCTCCCATCCTTTCTAATTCTCAGTGTAGTAATAAAAAAAAAAAAGGGGAATGCATTTCTGGCTTCTTGTAAATCAAGATCCTTGATCCAATGCTCAACAAACACAAGGCCAAGATTTCCCAGTGGTCTTAAAGACAGCTCATGCTCCTATGGTGATGGACAAGTGTATTAGAGAGAGAACTGGAGGATGCTGAAACTGGTATAACAATTAGAGAAGACAAATTCACATCAGAAACATCTCTAATCTTTGGGGTTAAAGCTTTGTAATTGGAAACCAATCAGTGAAATTAATCTCTGATTGATCTCTATTACCCATTAACACCCCTAAACCTAAAATCCTATGATGTCAACTTCAAAGCACTTTTGTAAGTCGGTCCGGATAAGAGCGTCTGCCAAATGCCTAAATGTAAATGGAAAATACTATCACTATGAAATACAAATATACGCAGCACAAACAATACAAAATGTACAACTTTGTCTATATAACATGAGCACTAATTACCCTAGGTAGGACATAAAGTGTCAAACCTTGTGTATGTGACCTTACAACCTTCTTAAACTATGTACCATTGTATCCATTGATTTGACTTTACCCAAAAAATAAATAAATAAATTAACCAACACTGATTCCGTGCAGGTCCAGTATTGCCAATGCATACTGTATGTGTTTATTCTATTGGCTGCTGGACCACAATATTTGCACAAATTTTTTTCTCAAGACATACACCTCCTCTTCACAATTATGCATAATAGTTCATTTCTGTATGTGCATATACATATAGTACTTTTGTATATTTGGTTTATTTTATTGCATACTCCCCCCCGCAGTACTTGTGTATGTTTCATCACAATGCTGCTGCAGAGCTGCGATTTCCCTCAGGATTAATAAAGATTGATCTTATCTTCTTCTTACATCACGATAAAGTTTAGTCCATTACCTAGGGACTTTCAGCTCAGATTGTTCTAAACAACAACAACAACAACAACAACAACAATAATGTTCATTACTCACCTCTGGCTCAACTTTAGAAGGTTGAAGCACAAACAGCTGCAGAGCTGAGTGTAAAAAAACAACAACATATGATGTAATATTGAATTATACAGTATGAACAAAAAACATTCTGCCCTCAGCACCTACTAAAAGCTATAGTTAGGATTTTAGAAAAGTTATTATTATTTTTCAATTCAGTTTTAAATAGTGATCCATGCAAAGGAAAAGAATAAGACATTTTTCTGGGATTTGATTCATTCATTTTTCAGGTAGGTCTTTTGTCATGTCTATATACAGTATGTTAATCCATCCTCCCGTGCATCTAGGAACCCCTGTAGTCCAACTAAGGACTGTGGAGGCCCGATGGTGATTACTATTGTTTTTATTCCTGTTTTAGGACTTCCAGTCAACATGCACACAGGCTTTCACACACTCCACCCAATTTGAGAATGTCAGTTAGCCTAGTCTGCATGTCTTTGGACTGTGGAAGGAAACCTGGAGGAAACCCACCAAGCACACAGAGTACATGCATACTCTATGCACACAGAACCAAGGCAGGAATCAAACTCGTAAACTGGACGTCCAAGGCAACAGGGCTAAGCATTATTTGACCGTGCTGCTGCTGAGACATATAATTAATATATAATGTAATGTATCTTTGCGTGTATCTGGTGCATTGTTAAATGTTAAATAATAATAATGCTTGGTAGATTATAGAAATTTCCAGTATGTGAATTAGAAATAGTAAACATCATCATTCAGAACAATACTTGATAATTAACAATAAAAACCTTTAATGGAGTTTTAACTCACCTCCATCCAGCACTGCTAGAACAGCCAGGACGAGGAAAGGAGCTGTTTTACCTACAAACTCGTACATCACACTGCCAAATGGTGGGCCAACTGTCTCACACACACACACACACACACACACACGCACATTATTATTAATTCATGAGACAGATCATGAGAAGAAATCCTGATTCCCTTTGTCTAAACACACACACACACACACACACACACACAATTAATGTTAAATGTTAAGAGATACAAACCAAGTACTCCCATAGCAAGTCCTCCCAGTGCTATACCAATTGCATTTCCTCTCTGCTCATCGTCTGTATACACGCTTGCCAGCATTCCCATACCTGCACATACATACACACACACCTAAATTTATGGTCTCAATTTCCAGAGTGACTTACAGAAGTTTCTATCAATAAAAACATCCTGAGATTGGATCTCTAGGTCACGTACCAAACATACTGACAGTCTTAAAACTTTGTTGGGAGGAAAAATAGTCAGAAAAAAAAAACACCCCAAAAATTACATTAAACTAATAAGGTAAATATTTTACGTACACACTGTATGCATATGTGATTTTAAATGTTCACGTACCTGCCACCGAGGAGCATGAAGAGCCGACACCCTGCATGGACCTGGCCACAAACAGCAGCGCGTAGCTCGACGAGAAGGCAAACACTAAACAATGATCATAATTATTAAATAATTGTAATATATAATATATATATTATATTACTACAGGATCACCATCTTCCATATAGTGTGTGTATGAAGAAGAGTGATGAATTATAGGGGGAAAAACCAACATAAAGTCTGTTAGTAAGGTGTTAGATTGAGATCTGGTGAAAAATATGCAATTACAAAAATGTCCACTGGGAACTGGCGGCAAAAGTGAGTCAATCACCATAGAGCCCCCAAGTTAAAATGTCCAACCAGACAACAGAAATAAACATCTTTGTAGCCTGGTACAAACAACGGTTTTGGTCTCTATAGGCAGATTTTCCCTTCATGACAACTGTACGTGTGTGTGAATTTTTATGTAACTCATCAGTTAAGACCATATGTCATTATGCCATGTGTCAGCATGGCAGATTTGAGCGCCAGCTTCATGGAGAGTGTCAAACCGCTAATTGTCAGCTTGGCGTCACTTTAGCTAACCAGCTAACTGTAATTATAGTTTAACCTACCGCAAGGAATATAGGAGTTGACAAGGGATGACATGTAGGGTATGGATGATGGAGTTCAATCAAATGCAAAGTAACGTTAGCATATGAATTAACATTAACATTAGCTACCTTAGCATTTTAGCTAAGCTAGCAAGCTTGTTGCAACTGAAGTACGTAAGTAGGCGTGTTCTGATCACAGCTGGGCTCTGTTCATTCCACCCATTTACCCATTTATGGATAAACTGGTGTTTAGGTGTCAGCTTCTGTTAAAGTGGCAACAACCAGAGCTCCCACAGTTGAGCTTCAAAACTGCCCTTCAGATAACCTATGGATGATGTCACCAAGGGTTTATACAATCCATTTATAAAGTCTGTGGTCAGAAGTACTGTATTACTGATTTGCAGTGTACCTTAACCATGCCAGGAATATAAGTAAATGCCCCCCTTAGCATAACAGAATTTCTCATCTGTCTGTGTGCTGGTAATCTTTTTAGACTGCACATGAATATTACAGTGCTCTTTTCAAAAGATTATGTGTATGATATGATATGATATGATATGATACAGTATATGATATGATATATGATATGATATGTAAGTTATTATTTATGTTTATTTACATTACCTTGTGATAGATCAGTTTGATGAAAAGTTGTCAAGCACTTACCGATTGTTGAGAGGAACATGATGCAGAAACCAGCAAACATTGGGATCTGGTAGCCTATTCTGCAAAACATTGTCCATGTGAGTGTTCATAAGAATATCAATATTGTCGAAATGTGACAACTTAACAGTGCCATAACAGCATCACAGCCAGACTATTCACAAAAACATATTTAAATGGACAAAACACTACATTAATAACACTCAGAATGGACATTAGACTGCTAAAATAGGTTTCTACCCATGAAATAGGACATTTAACAAATACCTGTTTGTTGTAGAAAACAGATAATATTTAACACAATAATTCAAGCTCAAATGTTATCTAAAATCTGAGTGTCTAGACCCATATCTAGCTGTGTACTCAAAACTATTTTTATGGTGTTAAGCTAAATGTGCAGTATATCTATCTTTATAAAATGAAGTTTAAGTTTGCTAATGGTATACTTCTTTTAAAGAAAAAATGCTTTCAGTTTATGATTTATGTACTTAGCTTAAACTTGCAAGTGCGCAGAAAGGTTTATGCATACTTTGGCCAATACTTTTATTACACCTTTTATTATATTTATTTTAGTGTACATGTAGTTTGGTGTGAAAAAGTTTAAAGTAAACAGTACATGGGTTAAACTGTAACTGATCTTTAGATTCTGCAGTGTTATTAGCCCACACATGTCAATTCTTTAATGACAATCCAAGGTGTGAAAGTATTCTACCAGACGTCATTCAATTAAAAGCCATTACCACATAAAACATTATGCAAAAGTTATTGTTTTTGTAATTTAATAATAAAAAAAATGAAATAGTCTATATTGATTTCAGTGAAATATTTTAAGGTTTTCTGATTTCTGATTTCTTTAATTCTTCTGATTGTGGCTTACAATTCACGAAAATAAAAAAATCCAGTTCCTCAAATTATTAGAATATTTCATTTGAAGTTTAAGTAAATTACTATTCATAGAGTATTAGTGCTTCTTTTGGGCTAGATCAGTACGTGAAACCACAATAATAGAGAAGACTGCTGACTTGACCATTGTCCAGAGGGTAACTCAGTGGTTAAGGCATTGGACTACGCAACCAAACCCCACAACCACCAAGTTACCACTGGTGGGCCCTTGAGCAAGGCCCTTAACCCTCAACTGCTCAGATGTGTAATGACATAAAAATGTAAGTCGCTCTGGATAAGAGCGTCTGCCAAATCCCTAAATGATGAATAGTACACCACAGAAGGCCATCACTGAAAGGTCTGGTTGTTGGCAGAGTGCTGAACACATGAAAAGTTGACTGTAAGGGAAATGTGTAGTAGGAAAAGGTGCATAAGCAACAGGGATGACCACAGCTTTAAGATGGTTATCAAGGAAAGATGATTCAAGAACTTGAGAAAACTTCATAAGGTGAGGCTGGAATCACTACTTCAAGAGCCACCATGCACAGACATCTTCATGAAAAGCACTTTACAGTAACTGTTGCATTCCCTGTATTAAGCCACTCTTAAATGTGAGACTACATCAGAAGCATCTTACATGGGTGGAGAAACAGAATTGGACCATGGTTTCTTTTCAGATTAAAATAAATTTGGCATTACATTTGGAAATCAAGGTCCCAAGTTCTTGAAGAAGAATTAAGTGGCACATAATCCAAGTTGCTTGAAGTCCAGTGTAAAGTTTTTACAGTCAGTGATATCTGTCATCTGCTGGTGTTGGTCCACTGTGATCTATCAAATCCATAGGCAACACAGCCATCTTTCAGGAGATTTTAGAGCACTTCATGTTCCCATCTGATGATAAGCTTTATTGAGATGCTGATTTCCTTTTCCACAGTGACCAAACAACTAATAGCTGGTTTGCTGATCATAACATTACTGTGCTTGATTGGGCAGCCATCTCGCCTGACCTGAACCCCCATAGAAGACGATAAGTAAGTAACCATAGATATTTAAAAATGGCTGCCTATAGTCTGTCTAACTCACACTGAACGAATTGAATGTTGATGTTCTCAAATTCAAAAGCTTAAGTTTCTCCAATATGGAGTGAATGGGTGCGGGGCTGTGCCACGATATCCCCAACATGTTTGTCCAATTAGAAATTAATAAATCATTCAACAAGACCTAATTATTGTATATATATATTTTTTTACTGTTGTAAAAACAACAACAATAACAACAACAACAACAACAACAACAAAAAGATATTTCGGCTAGCAGCCCCCACGAAAAAAAATGCAGCAGCTCCTCTCGAAATTTAGTTCCAACATCCCTGCATTTGAACAAGAATACAGATGAGCTAAAGGCTGCTATTAAATCAACCTGGTCTTCAATAAAAACGCCTCAGTGTGACATGCTGATCGCCTTCATAGCATGCTGCATTGTGATAAAAGATCCCTGGCCAAGTATTGACTGCATAAATGAATGTACTTTTCAGAAGCTGGACATTTTTATATTGTAAATCCTTTTTTGATTGACCTTAGGAAATATTGTAATAGTTGAAGATACTGGATTTTTTCATTTTCATGAGCTTGAAGCTGTAATAATCGAAATGAAAACAAAAAAAAGTCTATTTTATTTCACTTTATGTCTCATGTTTCTAGAAAACATGAGTTTCACTTTTTGAATGAAATTATGAAAATACCTATTAAGTTTTTTGACACCCACACACACACCCACACACACACCCACACACACACACACACGTGTGCTGTCCACAAAGATAATGTGGTTTGCTTTTGTTTGTTTTCCCGACGCTCCATTGTAACGCTTTGAATGCTGTTTTCTCCTGAATGACTGCAATAATGCACAGGATAGATTACACTGCATTGTATTAATTATTAGTAGGAACTGCAATAAATTGAATGTTGTACATGGACATGTTTACTTGTTGGAATTTCTGCTGAGAAGACACGTCCCGGTACACCGTCTAATGAGTGAAAGAGGTTTAAATGTGATTTATGTTACTCTAAGTGGACTCATTCCCCCTTGGGTGTATCCATCGAGCGAAGTAGGTTTATTTACGTTTGTAACATGTAGAGAGGTACACCCTATTTATGGGCAGTAAGTAAATTAAGGAATTGATTTTGATAAGGAAAATATTTTGAAGAGGATGCATTACAGACAATTCTAATATCAATCTTCATGGTCAAGATTGTGTTCATACTACACATAGTATCTTATGTGTTTTGTTTGGAACTGCAGTGTCAATTTAAGTTATTATATTTCAGCTGCTGTACAATATTTGTTTGAAAATTGCATTTTTAAGAAAATAAATATATTCTTAATGCTCAATATAGCTTGTATAATTTTTATGCATTATCAATGGTAATGTTTATTAGTTAACTTCAGGTATACTTAAAGTACATTTACAGGAATATTTTAAATATAGAAAGTTATACCTAAATAGAAATCGCATACTATTCTTTAAATAACAAAGATAATGTAGTAAGCTACAAGTATGATGTTTATCTAAGGAAAACTTACAAGTATACTTGCAGTATAAAACTGCTGAACTAGTATCTTACTGAGAGGATACGTCAAAGTATACTTTTATAAACTAAAAAGTGGGCTAGAAGTACATACAGTAACTTGTACCTGTCCAAGTTCAGTTATAGTATACTTCATGTAGTTGCAGTAAAAATGTACCTAAATGTGAACTAGTTGCATGCTTGAAGTTATACTTATACTTAAAAAGTCTACTTTTATATAAACTAAAAACTTGGTCAATCAAGACATACTCAAATAGTACATTTACCTGTCCTGTATACTACTAGTACACTAATATTAGTATACTTACTTCATTAAGTATACTTGAAAAATTTAATTTAACTTAATTTCACTTAATGAAATTTAAGTATAAGTTTGGGAACGGGTAAATCTCCAAGAAAATTTTTATAATGCCTTTTAATGAATTTCTGTCGAAGTATTGATATTCAAAGTCTGGTTTTGAGATAAACAAAACATAATAGAACTACCCTGGTATTAGATCGGTCTGTTTTTGAGCTCTGATGTGTCATGTATAATTTACAATGTTGATACAGGCAGTGAAACAGATAAGCAAACAATAAGTTACAGCTTCATTGCATGACTGTTTCCATTATGATTCATTTGGGACAAAGCTTATTCGATGTATAAAGTTCCTTAATGGTATATGGGTAGTTTTAGGAAGGGAAGGAAACCTGAGATAAAAAAAGAACGTTTTGTACATTTTCTTCTTTTAATGTTTTTTTCTTTATAAAATTAATGTGGGATTATCTACACTGTGGTTACTTGAATTTCACTTGTCTATATTTCCATCAATGCAACTTCAAAGTAAAAAAAAAAAGTAATTTACAGGAGACTAGATTTTAATGTTTTAAAAGAATAAACACCCTCAAACCTTATATCAATTATTATTATTATTATTATTATTATTATTATTATTATTATCAATGATCCTTATCATATACCCATACAAAGAAAATGATTGTGGCACAAATAAATCAATGAGTGGAATGGAAGGTCAGTCATCTGTCAATTTTGCAGAAAGCATACACATGTATGAAGTCAAACTCTGTTTGAGTTCTAATGGATAAAACAGCAAAAACTATGAGTGAAAAGGTGAAAAAACATGTAAAAAATAAATAAGCATGCTTTCTTTTCTTTTTCCAATTAAACTCTATATTTAAACTA
>JAQQZT010000005.1:4355777-4368962 GCA_030068275.1 Clarias platycephalus | reverse complement strand
TACAAATATTTACACATTAAGTTTACTGAAAGTAAAAACAGTTGAAAATCAGAGGACGTTTCTTTTTTTGCTGAGTATATATAGATCGATCGGTGTGGCATCATTCTCATTGCTATATCATATTGTGCAGAAAAGTTATAGAGTATAATCACATATAACCCCCTCGTCATTTAGAATTATTTTTATGTAGTTCTGACCTGAAGCTGTATCTTGGAACCTGGAGCCGGTCTTAAAAAACACTCAGGTCTGAATTTTTCACTTACAGTAAATAGTGAACCAATTCTGGTAAAATGTAGCTATTTTCATTTCCATGGGTTTCTCCTTGTAGACCAGTGTAATCTTGACACTGTGTTGATTTAAGCCCCAAATGCATTAAAACTTGTAGTTCTAATTCTTGAACTTTTTATGTTTTAAATTTGTATGTTATATAAATATATATAATCATTCTGCCCCAGAAAAAGACCAGTTCAAAGAAATTTTTTTTTAAACCCATTACAGTACATTCTGTTGACATGCCATTTATGTTCATAAGGAGTGTCTAAACTTCTGACCACATCTACATATGATAAATAAAGGCTTTTTCTTATTTTAATATACTGTTAACCTTTACAGTACATAAAACAAAATGCGCGATTTAAGGATTATGAGCCTTGCCTAAATCCTGAGATTTGAACCTGCAATCATTCATACATTAGAATAGACCACTAACTGCTCAGCTACCACTAGCCATATATTCAGCATCAACCGATATCCTTCATTTGAATGATATCCTCCATATATCTGATATCCAGACATTTTATATAGTGTATTAAGCTCTGTTCTTATCCACTTGTCCCAAGCTGCTTTAAAAATATTATTTAGTCTCGTCTGTAATTCCCGTAGAATATTTGCAAGTTTGAGGCGATGTCATGATTTTCATGAACATTCTGTGTCTCTGATACACATGCATGAATTTAAATAGAGTATTTTGAATAACAATTAAACTTTTAACGGCAGCTATGATCAAATCAGTTTTGTGATTTATGCTTTGTGCTTCAAGCCAAGCAACAAAAGCAGTGTAATGTTTCACGTAATATAATGTTCTGTTGAAATTCCATTAAAAAAGTAATAAGTTACATACAGTAATAAACTTGTAGTCAGTATGGACTGCCTTGATCAGTTTATTAGTGCAGAATATACAGTACTATATTTACTATCTGACAGTAAATAGCTGAGAACCTACAGTGACTTGAATTATTATTTTACAAACTAGCTACTTTATGCGGAAACTTGCAGGCAGGTAATGAACATAAAGTGTAAGGCGTTGAGGCGTTCACAGTGAACCACCAGAATACCTACATTGCGTATTGACATTGATTCTAAAAATGTCTGGAACTGTACTAGAAAATTAGACACAGTGCTATGGTCTTGGTAGTGGACGCACTTTCTAAAATATCACTCTAAAATCTCTCTTAAGTCTTCACATGGGTTTAAATCTGTTAAGTGTGAATGTTATAGCATGTGATTTACATAAATGTTCATTCACATCAAACCATTTAGGAAGCCCTGTGGATGGCGGTGGAGACTTCCTGGAACAGATCACACCCATTAGGATAGATATGTTCCATTATAGAATAAAGATAATCCGCCAGGATAACCTTGTATTTAATAAAATTGAATTTAGACTTTAAAACAGCTACTAACAACATACAGTATCTTTGATATTTTATTATTTATTAGCAAGCTATGACGCTGTTTTACTCACTCATTCATTCAATGAGGGGTGCCAATCCATCGCAGGGCACACACACACACACTACAGGCAATTTGGGAACGCCAATTATGTTCGGAGGAGAACATGCAAACTCCATACATACAGAGGTGGGAATCGAACCTGCGCAGGAATTGAACCTGGACGTGCAAAGTGACAGTTCACTAAGCCACTAAGCCATTGTGCCGCCCTTAATGTCATTTTAGTTCAAATTATTACTTTAGCTTGCTAATAAATAATAAAATATCATTAACATAGGATGTTAGTAGTTGTTTTTTAGTTCAATGTGTTCGTGTCTTTTATAGATGATAGAGTACAATGTTTAATCTCTTTATGCATTTACAACAAGCTTTTCAAATAAATGCAGACAAATTAACACATTTAAGTGGTGCTGTTGATTGGTGTGATTGGTCATGTAACCGATTTATTTGGTCCAAGCCACTACAGTATATCGAGTTTGACACCATTGTTATAAGGGTACAAGTACATCCCAGTAAACTGAATAGACCTCTCATAAACTAAATACACCTCCCATAAACCCAAACCTCACTACGCTACAGTGTAATAGCCACTGGTTTCTTTCAATTTCTCAGATTGGAACAATGCAAGATCATAACAATCATAATTATTTAAAATACATTTCGGGCCATTATAAATAGTGGTGATTTGATTGATTGATTCTGTGTGATTTGAGTGTCATTAATAAAGCCTTAATTATAGATAAACGATCATTATTTTATAGACACTATCATCTTACTATTATAGTCCAGGTGGACTAAATACATTTTGTATCTGTTTCATGACTATGATTGTAATTAATGCCAACTTTTCCGTCATCAAATAAGCAAGCACATTGTTTTTTTTTAGTTTTTTTTTTTAGAAACAGATTACAGACTGGGCTGTGTAAATATAACCCAGCTGATTAACTGTGAGACTCATCACGAAATGACATGTCTCTGGAGAACTGAAACCTGCTTGTGTGCCTTACTGGCTTGCCCACTACTCAAAACATTAATGAGATTAACACATCCCTAGATAGTTTACCACAGTCTAAATAGTTTACCCCCAGAGCAAAGCGTTTATCTCCATGATACAGGTGGACATACAGGTTTACTCACCTACCACCGTCAACAGCATGTTATCCAATAGCAAAGCAATAAAAACGATGAGCAGGATAAGCCTCCTGGACTGTCTCTCTTCCCTCAGCCATGTCAGTAAACTGAAATCTCTAAGAGCATTAAGTAGTCCCATCGTAATGACATCCAAAAGAGCGGAGAGGGCAAAAAAGGAGAGGGAGACGTGCCCTGTGAGGAATAAGCAGTGCGGTCACTACGGATAAATAATAATAATAGTAATAATAATAAAAATAATGAAAAGAATGGATGCATTTTATGTATTTTATTGTATGTTGTGTATTTTGCTTTTAGATGGAGGTGGATTTGATAAAAAGTAAGAATGGAAGTAAGAAATTGTTAAATAGGTTAAGAAAGTCAATCCAGTAATCGGATAAATCTAGTAAAATCTAGTCTAAACAGGTTACAACATAATAATAATAATAATAATAATAATAATAATAATAATTAATCATATTTGACAAAAAGTAAAAACTAAAATGACAAATTTGTGAAAATAGATTAATTCAGAAAAACCAATAATCTGACTTAAATCTAATCTACACATAAATGATGAGAAAGCATAATAATAATAATAATAATAATAATAATAATAATAATAGGAGCATCCTTGTCTATGATTCGTGCTCGTGCTCTATCCTCAGATCTCACCTTAGATGATCATTTATCCCGCAGTCAGCCGGTGCGGTGTCTTGCGGCGAAGAGCGGCGGGGTACAGAGCGCTGCACGCAGAGCGCTTCACTCACCGGACTGCCGCCGCCGCCGCCGCCGCTGCTGCTGCTGCTGTGGCCGCTCGTGACGTCACGCCAAAGAAACGCGGGTGTGCGCGCCGGTCCCGAAATCTGCGCGCGTGCGTGCAAGTAAATAAGAAGGACCAATGCGAAATGTTCAGGCGCGTGTCGAGGCGCTCATTGGACACCCGCGTGCAATAAAATCAATAAAATCATACTCTTTATACAGGACGTGTTATTTAGACAGATTAAACACCGTGCAAATCTTCAGTGATCACTAACTACCGTGTTTGTCATGTTTAATATGACATGTTTTTGCTCATTTAAATCTTGAAAATGTTAGTGTTTATAGGCTCAACATTCGTGCATGATATTAACTAACTTTTTAAAGAGAGAGAGAGAGAGAGAGAGAGAGAGACATTCATAAGATGCAAGATCAAGAGCGGAGAGGTCAAAAAAGGAGAACGAGACGTGCCCTGTGGGGAACAAACAGGGGTGTCACTATGGATACATATAAGCAATAATAATAATAATAATAAGAAGAAGAAGAAGTAGGGACGCATTATATTTTGGTGTAGTTTGGTTGAACGTAGATTTGCAAAAAATTAAGAACGAAAGTGAGGAATTACTAAATAGGTTAATTTAAAAAAGTCAATCTAATAATCGGACTAAGAACTAATCTGGACATGGTGAGGTTACAACAACAACAACATATTACTATTATTATTATTATTATTATTATTATTATTATTATTAATAACAACAACAATAATCTAACAACAACAAATATATAGTATAACAACAAAAATATATATCAGTAGCTATAGCCTAAGTAAATATATATAGGCTAATATGTAATATATAATAACCTTATTTTTTTTGTGGTGTCAGATTTTGGTTTGATGCAGACCACACCTGCTTTATGATGAATTAGGCCATATTATTGCTTTCTCCAAAGCAGTTCCACTAAATGTCTGATAACATATCTTTACACTTTCAACAAAGCAGTTCACATTATGCTGTTCCAACTGACCCAATTCATTACTTAATTCATAATTTTTTTTTTACTTCTGTGCCATTCTACTGGTGTTACAAGGTGCTTAGTGTAATCCATTTGTCAGACAATAATCAGCTAAAGTAATCTAGGGAAAACAAAAACAACTTTGTTGAACCATCCTTGTGAATTATATTCGACCAGGTGTTACACTAGAGAGAGCTTTGGATTATGTGAATAGCAGTTCAGGAGCTGTACTTTGATAAAAATGTAAATTATGGTACATCACATAATGTATGGCATAAATATTGACATTGTTGATCTAAGTTTATGCAGGGTATCATCCTCCTTTCTAGCAAAAGCTTTTATTTCAAATTTGTAGGGGGAAAATCAACAACTTTCACTCAACTGGGGTTTTGTAAGATGAAAGGATTGTCTGTAATATATATTTTTTTAAATATCCAAAAACATTTATTCATAGCATATAGAAACAAGCGTTTGGGGGAAAATAAAATGATTGTGGTACAAACTTCTACAATAACTCCACCTAGTGTCTAAATTATGCACTCGCGTTATTTGACATCCAAACCGTGATCCAGGAGGATACTTATTATCTATTATTATTATTATTATTATTATTATTATTATTATTATTATTTACAACAATAATTCCTCCTCCTCCTCCTATTATTATTATTATTAGTAGTAGTAGTACATGGTTTTAAGACATTTATTTGTACATTTGTAACAAAAAAAGTATTATTTACATTACTTTCCCTTATTACTATTGTTGCTGTTGTTGTTGTTTACAACAATAACTATTAATGTTATTATTATTGTAGTAGTAGTAGTAGTAGTAGTAGTAGAAGTAATAGTAGTAGTATATGGTTTTAAAACATTTATTTGTACATCTGTAACAAATAAATAATATTATTTTTAGTAAATTTCCTTATTATTATTATTATTATTATTATTATTATTATTAATAAACACAACAATAACTATTACCGTTATTATTATTATTCTTATTATTCTTATTATTATATAGTAGTAGTAGTACATGGTTTTAAGAAATGTATTTGTACATCTGTAACAAAAAAAGTAAAGGTTATATCATGTCCTTCTGTACACAAACGCACATGGCCTGGTTAGAATCATATTTTAATGCTTACAAAATTACGGATTCGTGCAAAAAGTGCTAATTTTAATGTTTGTGATTATTATTACAACAATACATTTCCAATCCAATTTCTCTCTCTCTCCGAAATACATCAATCGAGATGAACTGAAACGACAAACGCGCATACTAACCTTACTAAAGAGTAAGCCAAAGTAACACACTTTACTGTACCTCTTGTAAACACGGAAACGTGTAGTGACGGACTACTGTATTTAGTTCAGTAGGATTCAGTACCGCGTTTTACCTTTTCATCCGCTAGAGGGCGGTAGAGAAGTCACGAATTTCATGTCGGGCCATAAACAAGTCTATAGAAAAATCTCAAATGAAAGACACCTGCTACAGTTTATTACTTCATAGAAATTGTGAGTTTAAGCATACTTAAAATTTAAAAGCATTTCATTAAAATCCACTGGAAGACAATTTCTTATTTAAAAAGGACATAAATACATTATTGTTACTGGTCAGTGTAGAAACGAGTTCATCAGTCATTAATACAGTACTCCATCATAAAACTGTTGAGCATTAACTGCATTAAATTTGTTGTAACTTATTTAATATCTTAATTAAATATAAGGGAGATGTTGTAATTGAAGCTATGCCGTGTATAAAACAGCAAGGGGATATAACATAAAACATAAAATAAGTGACTTAGGGTTCAGAACATGTTTATAATGAGTTGGCTTTTAATAATAATAATAATAATAATAATAATAATAATAATAATAATAAACTTAGATTTTTATAAAATTAGAAAGAGTGGTCTTACCACAGGCGGCACAGAAGTGCAGTAGTTAGCACTGTCACCTTGCACCTTCAGGGTCGATGTTCGATTCCAGCCTCGGGTCTGTGTGCATGGAGTTTGCATGTTCTCCCCGTGAGGAAAACAAAGTACCCGGAAGAAACCCACCAAGCACGGGGAGAACATGTAAACTCCATGCATCAATCAAACCTTCGCACCTATAGGTTTGTCTGGTTTATGACAAAAGTAACTCTTCGTGAAGTAGGGTTAGGTTTGGGGGATACAGCAGGATGTAAGGTTTTATTGTTTCTTTGTGTGTTTTCTTTCTGTTGAAATAACTGTAAGTAAGAAGAAAAAAAGGCTTGCAAAATAACGGATATTTTTAGCTTAAATGGAACAATGGCATAGTGGTTCCTTTTGTCACTTTGCAGCTAAGAATAGATGTTATCTTGCAAGCCTCTTTTTCTTAGTGTTTATTTGATAGAAAAAGGAATCTTGTCACAGAGAGACAATAACAACTTCCATTCTGAAGAGTTACTTTTGTCATAAACTTTAAACAAATGGCTTTACATTCAACAGCTTCAACACAGTTACACTGGAGACTCCTTCCAAAAATGCATCATCTTTTTTAATAAACCCATTTTTATAAGTAGCCCATAAGAACCCAAGGTGCCACAAACTGTGTAAACTTTTCTTATTCAACTTTATATTTGGCTTTAACTCATGAAGTCTCTAACTGACATATACTGTATTGAACAGCTTGATGCAGTCATGTGACGAGCTGAGAATTTTGTACCCATGACATCATTTCCAAAATGTTGTTGGTGTGAATGGGTAGCACATGTGACAGAACTAGATCATTTTAAAAGGCTAGCTTTTTGTTACTGAAATAACTAAAGTTTTATTTTATTTTAAGAATTCTAATGATGTATACGGCTTTTAACCTTAAAATTGCAGGTACATGAAGCACAGGACCCAAGCCATTTTTTATATTTAATAGAACTAGGTAAATCCCCTTCACCAGCAGCCTTTGCCTAAATTCGACACTAAAATACACCGCATTTCAGCGGTTGGTTAAAAAGGCTGCATGGTCCTTTTTCTACAGCTGTGGCTAAAGTTGTTTTTTTGATTCTAGAGCCTTATCGGGTAAAGCTTGGCTTACAAGAAATCGAAAGTGTTAACTCTCGTGCAAGATTCAGTCTGAACATCTCAGTGTGTGTGCTGACAACAACATGTGCTAGGAATAAAGGTGGTTGTGATTGAGCTAACTTACAGTATCTGGTTGTTACATAAAGAAATCGGGTTTTACGCCCAGTCACTAGGAACCTTCAGGAATATACATTTTCATGTTAAAAGAAAAAGAAAAATTAAATTCTGGAAAATTTTAGAAATTAATTAGTTTTTTGCTGGTTTGTCTAGCATTAGGAATAAACACAGCCAGAGGTCAGCTGCAGAGTCTTGAACTTGGGTTTTGTGGACTTCCCCTCCATATTACAGATTTTTTCCTGTTACTATTGCATTGGTGGTCGCTGTGTAAAAGAATTTAACATTATTTAACATAGTGGTTAGCACTGTCAACCTGCACCTCCACATATGTATATGTGTTTGTGCCCTGCGATGGATTGGCACCCTGTCCAGGGTGTACGCTGCCTCATGCCCCAAGTCTCCAGGGAATGGCTCCAGGCCCCCTGCAACACTGTATACAGGATAAAGAGGCATAGACAATTAGTGAGAAACCTGATTTACAAATAAGGTCGATAAAGAAACACACAGTCTCCTCTTTTGTTTTAATTAACTTATTTTAAAAATTTATACAACAGATGTCACTCTACCTGAGAAAAGTCTGTTTGTTCACTATTTTGGAAAGTTAATGGAAGTCACATTGAAACACACAACATATAGATAAAGATTCCTCATGCTGTGGTTTATTATCTTCACATCAAGACCTGGAGTGAAAAAAAAGATCAATAATCAATAATATTAGATTTTTGTGGCACTGAACATCCAGAAGGTATAATGTATATAAATTGATTTCTTTAACTTGCTAAGCATGTCTGATAACACAAAGTAAAAATATAATAAAGGGAAATGTCGAGCCTTCGCTACCCCTTATGCATATGAAAAACTATTTGAAATGTTAAATTTTTTTTGGTTAACATTTATAACATTCATTCACAAGCAGCCATCTCGGTCAGATTAACACAGCATATTTATTTGGTTGCATGAAGCAGGATACGTGCAATCTGATGCAAGTGGAACAATAACACAAAGATACTTTCATTTTCAGTCATGCCATCTGATTTAGAAAAAAGTTACTTGTTTGTTGGAAATGACTTTCAATACAGAGTTGGCTCATATGCAAATCAAAAGTTTATAAAGAAAAATCATTAAGGAAGAAATGAATGCAGTCAAGGAAATGTAACCAAAGTTGACCTATGTGAGATACGATTAGTGGAAATACTGTGCTATTACATAAACCAGATCCTCAACTGGGAGCTATGAGTGCGCTAGTAATATGACATTAACACTCACAACCCATTGGGTTTTCTTCATATGAATAAATAGCAGAAACAAACTGACTGTGACAATAAGCTAGGGTGGATCAGTCTGTGAGCTTCACTCATAAAACATATAACATGTCCAAAGCTACATTACTGAGGGGTTAATTATTATGCTCCAGATTAACCAATTCTCCCTTGAGTTTATAAACCATTCATTAATTAGTTCTATATCATGCATTGCAATTCTTTGCAAATCTGTTAGCTTGAGGATTTAATTTGGTTGCTGATGAGGTATTGTTTGTGTGGTGGCTTACTGTAGTAGTTAGCACTGTTGCCTTGCACCTCCAGGATTCTCACCTTGCTTGGTGGGTTTCCTTCATGTACTCCGGTTTCCTACCACACTATAAAGACATGCAGATTAGGCTAACTGGCATTCTGGTTTAAATGTTGACTATAGGTAAAAGTGGGAAATAAATACAATGGTCATCATTGGCCTCCACGGTCCCTAGATGGACTACAGAGGTTCCTAAATGGATGTGGGATGGATGGAGGTATTGTATAAAGGCTGTACTAAACATAATGCAAAAAGTGATGCATTTGCGCTATCCTTGAACCCGACTCTTGAAATCCCCTTTGAAGCAATTGATGGTCTCCCACTGCATGGTTTATCTTCATCGATGCTTTCCCGTTCTGTCAACTTCTTCATCCATTTGGTGCCATCTTCATGAATATTCTGTAGCACAGGAGGTGACCATCAACTGTGACAGAGACTATGTTGAGTATGTATGAGCTTTGCATACAGGAAGCGTTACTGTACCAACGTGTGCAATGTTAATGACCTATATCAGTTAATAAAAAAGCCAACCTTATCTTTTCATTAGTTTCGGTACCTCACTCACATAATGAATATATATATATAAGCAGGAAGAAGAAATATTTCTTAAATCTTAAACTTAAATAAATTTCAAGATGCACAACCCAGAGCAGTTATGACAGCATTCTTTTATTTATAGGTTTTATTTATAAGTACAAAAACAAGTATGCAATAATACTGTACAAAAAAGTTTTTTTATTTAAGGTTTTAATTTTTTTTTTTCATTTGATTATACCTTTTAGATGCTACCATACCATTTGAGTTACCAAGAGGACCACACGATTCATACACTTAGTCTCGGAGAGCCAAGCTTTGTACATTGCACTGCTAATCATCACGCTGTAATGTCTGAAAAGCATTTTAATTTATTTGGCACATGCAAAGTGACCTCCACGTCAGAAAACATGCAATGTAGTCTGGTACCTGCAATTTTTAAATACTATGCTGTTTAAAAAAATATATATATCAGGGTCCCAACAATGAAAGTTTTAAATAAAATAATCAAGCACTTTACAATGGTTGTGTTTGGTCTAAAACATTGTTGTTCTTGATCACACAACAAGAACAAGAATAATGCAAAACATTATGTTATACTGTATATTCTCTGTACTTCTGTGACCATCAGCACAAGTGATGACATTTAAGAAACAGGCTTTGGTGAAAATGAGTATTTTAAATTGTATTGAAGCAGTATTTGGTATTTATAGGTGACTCATCATGTCAAGTCAGGTATTCAAGTCACTCAGGTTAGTTTTGCGCTATGGCCAATAGTGTGCAGTAGGTGAAGTTGATCAAATCTATAATTTTGGGGGGAAAAAAATCAGGTTGATATATACCTTCTCTTCAACAGAACCGAAAAAGCTTTAATCCTAAACATTAATTTAAAGCACTGTAATGAACACTATCCAAGCTGGTTATTCCAAACTTTTGTTGTTGCTATATCTGTGATGCTGGGAAGTTATTTTTAGGGTTAGCAGGGAAATCCTGGTGTCAAAATGAGGCTCCTTCTTTCTTACTATGTAACAGAATCCTCATTAAATTTTTCTAAAACTAGAATTTCTAGGTTTTTTTTCCTGAGGCACTCCTCATAAACAAATTCTCACCGACGATATCTCAGCAACCGTACTGATACAGTAATAATCATAGAATTAAAATATACATCAAACCAGAAATCTGAACATATGGAGAAGTGAAATCACCCAAAATGTGAATACCTAATTTGATGTGAGGAGTGACATCTTAAAGTGAGGTGATTTAGAAAGTGTAGATCAACATAACTAGGTTGTAAGATATGGGACTTATTGGGAAAAAAATAACTGTTTTGTCATTATGTTTATGTTAAGACAGACTGGTAAAACAGTAAAAAGTTAAAACCAAAAAGAAATAGCCTGTGACCAAACAAAATACAGCAATGTTTTGGTCTATTTTAACAAATCTCATATGCAGACTCTTAGTCAAACAATCTCCAGTATTCCATACAGAGAAATGTGAAAAGCTGAAATGGAAACCAACTCTCATGAATCATGAATACTTATAATAAATCCAATGTCTATCACATCTACCTACAACTTTCCCTGGAGCTTGTGGAAAGTTCAGTAATATCATTGAAATGAACAAAAAGTAAACAAAACGTAAAGAAATCTTTAGTTAATAACGTCTGTTGACTTGACTCATGGATCCTCCACATTTTCAGCATCTTGCCCCTTTTCAATTGCCCTGAACATTGTACTTCCGCTTCTTTCCCACGCCAAGGCAACTGAGGCAGCGGATACAGCGGTGGTAACTGCTGATGATGTGCGACTGGCCCAGTTTGAAAGCCATGCTCATGATGGCCATGCCTGTGATGATGAAGAGGAAGGTCAGCATGAAAAACTTGGGGTGCTTAGGCACAATGTCACCAAAACCAATGGTTGTAAGCGTTATGAAGCAGAAGTAGAAAGCATCGAACCATCTCAGATCCGTCTCCCACAGCGGTAGGATCAGTGCCCAACTCAGTATATAAGTAAAGACTAGCAGCAGGATCAGCGTGAAAGGCACATTCAAGCTCTCCATTTCTTGGCCAATAGAACCAAAGTCCCACATCTTAAACCCAGAAGGTACAGGTGGCATCTGATTGAGCTGGGGGCAAGAGCATGTGCGCGTTAAAGGTCCGTTCTGATCAAATTTCTCCCGTGCAATCATGTTTTCAAAGATTGCAACATTTTTAATAAACTGGGTAGACTTTTTCTTAACGGATGACTGGGTGAGCATCACCTCCCGGATGTCCAGTGGTTTACTCACAGCTATGTCCTGACAGGGAGTATAGGTGCTGTTTTGGATTGTGCCACTTTCTCGACTTCTGCAGAGACTCAGCTGAGAGAGAAGGCGTTTGAAGGAAGTGTGTAACCTTTGGTAAGCATTGGAGACAAGCATCGCCAAAATGTCACCAACATCTGAAATGACTAGCAGCATGAGTGGAATTCCCACCATGGCATAGATGATACATGCTACCCTTCCAATCCCTGTCACTGGGTAGATCTCTCCATAGCCTGAGACAGAAAGAGGGTGGTTATTATAAACAGCAAAACTCTTGCACACTTTTTAAAGAAATTCTGTAAAGAAAATATGCCTTTAAATATAACAAAATTAAATGTTTACGTAAAATACTATAAAATTTACAAAAATAGCCTAAAATGAACAAAAAGCAGATCAAATCAAATCAATATTTGCTTTTATAAAAATATCAGAAAAATCTGAAATCTCAGGAAGTATTAGGAAACTGGTGTTTGATGGTATGTTTTACTGAACATGGTGGTAAATCTGCTATAGTTCATCTGAAGACTTTGACTGGTGCGTTTGCTAACATTTGGTTTATATTTACTCTTTGAAAAGTGACCATTTATATATACTACATGTCTGGCCACAAAAGGGCACAGTTTCAGAAGCTTCAAATTATTGCCCTCCATTACGCAAAGCAAACAACTAAGGATATTTGAAATGACTGGAATTGGGTTAAGAACTGTTCAACACATTAATAAAGGCCTAGTTCCGTTTTTACAGGTGGCATGATGGCGTAGTGGTTAGCACTGTCATCTTACACCTCCAGGTTCTGGGTTCAATTCCCATAAAGAGTACATCAGATGCAACATTTGCTTTGACGATGCTGGTGGAGAAGTACAGAGAAGGTAATAAAGAGTTGCATTGTGTCTTTGTAGATTTAGAGAAATCGTACGACAGGGTGCCGAGAGAGGAGCTGTGGTGTTGTATGAGGAAGTCTGGAGTGGCAGAGAAGTATGTTAGAGTG
>JAQQZT010000005.1:4253782-4263907 GCA_030068275.1 Clarias platycephalus | reverse complement strand
GAAAGAAACTGGACCGAACCACAGCACTAATCTGTTTGTCAAATTTAAGGCCATGATCAAAAATAACCCCTAAATTCAACGCTGTAGGTTTAACATACAGCTCCAAATTTCCTAAATCCAGAGGTGGAACTTTACCCCTGGCACCAGGACCGAATACCAAGTCAATATTTATTAAAAATCTTTGCTCGTCAATTCGAGGTTTTACTGTAGTTGGCTGTTTAAAATATAATAGCTAGAACAAGTACTTACCACTAGCACACCATTAGAGCAGTACTGACCAGATGCTTCAACACTATAACACAAACCAAAAGACTTATAGATATTTAAACCTTTTTATTTTATTTTAATGTCTGAACTAAGAAAAGTATAGTCAATAAGGATATAATTTTTTTATGTTAATGTAAGCGATAAAAGAGCCATAAAACACACCAGATGTTGGTGTGATATGGCCCAATGCAAAGAAGAGCTATTATAAGGAATAAAACAAACATAAAACAAATCAGTTGTTGGTTTGATGTGTCTCAATGCAAAGTAGATCTACTATTACATCACAGACATCAAAAGTGCTTTTGATAAAAAAATTTTTTTATAGTTATTATTCATTAGATTTTCATGTGGAGTTTAGATTTGCATGTAAAGAATTCAGTGTTTGTTTATTGTTTATAAAAAGCTAAAATTCCCATAAGGTCTGATGTATTGTAGCATAGACATGAACCATAAACAAAAAACATTTGTTCCACTGCAGGAAAACTGTTCAGCAATACGTATGTGTTGCTGTTTTGTGCTTAATTTTACACCGCAAGGCCAGGGGGGTTATTGTTTGGCTAAACTGGATGTGAGACGCATTGTGTTGTCTGTTCATGTATAAAATCAGTTGTGAATACTGTATGTTTATTTAAATTTCACTAAAATCCCCCTCCATGCTTTTTGATCAGTAGTGAATTATTTTTTTTTACCTCTCTGTGATCTCAAATTCCACCCACAGCTTGTCATTCCGCTGACAACAAGAACAGCAATAATTATGCAATTAACAGCAGTAATTATGTTCATATAAATATAATACTATATGAAATATAACATTAAACATTATAATAATATACAAAAGGTTTATTTTTCTTTTTTAGTGCACAATAGAATCATAAAGTATTGTGAAATTCATGGCTGTAAATCAGTAGTGGGGAGGGACCAAATCCGTCTCTAATTTCCTCCTCCTGGCAACCCCCCACCAAATTTTACAATATTTTCTAAAATCCTATTGTAATATATTGTTTGTCTTTCTTTCTCTTTTTAACCAGTTAGTATTTGGTCAAACCATCAGTATGCTTCTTTCCTCACCGCATTGCAGTTGTTTTTCCTGCTTTGTAAACTTTTTCTCCCCCTATCCTACTCACTCTACAACTTCTCTGTACTTAAAATGCACCAAAGTCATATAAATTAGTATAGTGTTGCTTGCCTTGATGTTCAAGAATGCCTTACTGGTGTAAATGGCAACTATTATTGGATTTATATTATTGGATAATTAACTTTCCAGGTAACTTCGTTATGATAGCTAACATTAGTGATAATTGATTGATTCCTACTTGATAATAAGTTTGTTTTCACCAAAAACATTTGTTTCCAGTTTGGGTAATTATGCACACTTTATATCTAAATATTTTATAATGCCACATTTACAGTTCCAGTACAAAATAAGATTTTAACCTATATTAAAAAAATTTTTTTTATTATTATCTGTATCGGCTGAAGTGAAGCATTGTTGTTGACATGGTGTCAACTAGGTTTTTTTTTCTCCAGCTATTTTTAATGTTACGCTTAGTCTTAATCTCAGGATAAATGTCCCTGTTAGTTTTTATCATATTTAGCCTGGATATTTTAGAGAAACTCCCTTTAGTAATTTAGTCTAGTTTTAGTCAATGAAAACATAACATTTTAGCAATAAGATTATTATTGGAAGCTGGAGAATTCTAGACAGCCATCACAATTTTTCAATAATGAAATTCACTGTGCTTCGGTGCCTTAGGCTATATAACATGCCTTATATAAAGTTCTCCTGTGCTTTTTCAAGAATCTTATCTTGGATCTGTTTGACTTTTGCATGTCATGGTGTCTTGTTTCCTTTGAACTGCACATGGTTGAACAATCAATATTGAACATTAAGGTTTTTGTAAAAGCATTTTCTTTTCGCTTCAAGAACCTATCAGGGAAATCAAATTTCTTTTTTCTCTAGGCAGTTCTGATTAAAGTATGTGTTGTTGATAATATTACCTACATGAACTCCCCCATATACTGTACACTAATTTGCTAGTATACTCTATATAGTAATGATCTAAATTACTTCCCATGGAGCTTATTAAACATGTGTGCAGAAATGTGTATAAAGAGAGTTGAAGTGTAACATAGTTAATATTTACATTGTTGTTTGGGTGTGACATGCTAACTTTTTTATGTGGTGAACATGGTAAATATTATATATGGAAGGATGAGTTTTTTCCTCTCAGTTAAGCAAATGATAATAAAGATCTAATTTATTAATATTTATATGCCTACATACAGACTTAAAACAGCTTATCATTTTAAACCAATACACATGTCGAGAACAAAAAGCAAAGATTTTATAGTACATTTAATATTTTTGCTGCCTGCGAAGCATAGCCAACACAAAAGGTTCACTGTCTGTCATCACTTGGAGGTGACACCGTCACCATCACACTTTTCTTTAATCTGCATCTCCTTTGAAACCATTCATGTCAATTTCACCAAACCTTCACAGAGCCTTTATTAGGAAGCATATCTGTGCCTTAACTATTTAATTTTCTAATATTGTCGCCCCCCCCCCTACATAGCATTAACATATGTCGACACATTTCTTTCTTGGAAAAATCACATCTAGTTATTTATAATATTACCTAACTGTCACAAGACAAGAAACCCACACAGTTGATGTTTTGCAGTAGGCACCAGACATGCATAAAGTGTTTTACATTCACCATACTCAGACACAAATGGGTGAAACATGACCCTTTTGCCCAAATACTTGACAATAGGTTTCCCATACGTATTCCCTTGAGCTAATTGTGTCCATCTAAGGGCAACTTTGATACTTTTCTTACATTTGAATAAAGATAAAGGTGATAAAGTTTCATTGGCATTAAATTATACCATGCATATGAACAGCATGTACCTCAAACATGAGCTAACAAACTTGTGAATGTCCTGGGTGTCTGACCTTATCATCTGTAATGAAGTCCTTTGTCTCTTTCTGACCCAGTGTGAGGGTGCTGATGTCGAGCAGGATACTGGTGCATAGTTTATCCCTGACAAAGTCTTCGTCATACAAATTCAGCTCCAGAATATTCTAGTGGATAAAACAAGGACAGAATTTTTTTTTAAAGAATACACATATTTTTGTCAAAACTAGAGAAGTATACAGTGTATACAGACAAACAATCTCAGGAATTAACACTAATAATGCAGATTTTTGCATGTTACGGGTAGGGGAGATGACACAGGAATCGTAATACCCAGGTGAAAATTTTTTTATGTTAAGTACTTAAAGTAAATACTGTTACTGTTACACATAAACAAGTAATATACCATGAATGCTTTCATTCATTGTAGCATTAGCATGATGTTACACTGTACTTGTGTGTGTGTGTGTGTGTGTGTGTGTGTGTGTGTGTGTGTGTGTGTAAAGCATTAAAAAAATAATTATCGTGTCCAAGTGTAATGACTGTTCTTTAGTAACTGTACTGCGACAACGGCCCTCGTGAAGAAAAAAAAGTTAAAATTAAGATTAATCCCTCAAACATACTCAAAAGTATCATATAAGTATACTTTCATGTTTATATTAACTGGTACAATTTTTTTGTTGGTATATTTGGAATGTACTTGCAAATATTTTAATATATTGGCTGTATGAATAATGGTGTATGGAGAATATAAGATTTATTAGATCAGGTTTGTACTACTAAAAGGAGTCTTAATCCCTTCTGACAAGGTCTCATTTTTAGCCTGTTAGTTGACTCACCTTGGCCTGGCTGTAGACATGGAAGCAGAAGGTCTCATTCCACTCAGGCGTCTTGCAGTTATTGATTGTCCCTGTTCTCAGAGTACAACCTGAGGCCGTGGGTAGGTGTAAGGTCACATAGAGGTCAGGCGGTGAAACTGTGGATGTATGTGAACAGCTAGTACGTTAGCATACAGACAGGTAACAATATAAGGAAAAGAAACAGTTCTGTTATGCTGTTAGAGGAATGTCTTTTAATACACTGTTCATTTTCATAGTACAATTTTAAAACCATGGCAAATCTGCATCATGGTTTCTCGTGTTGTGGGCCAAAAAAGCTCAAATGAACACTGTTGTGCTGTTTTTCCATTCATTAATTCATCTCTCCTTTAATATTAACAGTTAAAAAAATAAAAAAAAATTTAAAGAAACTTTATATTTATAAAGTAGCTCATGTTTATTATTAATGAAATTATAAAAAATTTAACGTGTGTGAATACCGACATACAGAGGTCATATGAATGCTGGAAACTTCCTCGTAGCACTGTGACAGAAAGTTTCCACTGCAGTGCATCTTTTTTCTGTAACACATAGGTAATATAAAGAATAGAGATATTAACATTAATTAATATATTTATATTAAGCATACACTGTATATTGTATTTATAATTTCTCTCAATCAGTAAATGTACATATACTGTACAATATACAGTATACAGTAAACATCTACTGTATAATAATGGTCAAATTTCATTCCATTTCCGGATTCATTGTTGGAAGTGCACACACACACACACACACACACACACACACACACACACACACACACACACACACACACACACACACGCATACAGTACACACATGCACGCATACACACGCACACACACACACCTACACACACACACACCTATACTGGTTTTTGTGGTATATAAGGACTTTGATAGTAAAACCGGTAGGGTGGTGGTTTAGGGGAACCCACCTTTCCCAATGCATTACAGAGATGAGAAAATACAATGGAGTTGCAAGGCTACACTATGCAAACATGCCACCAACTTCAAAATATCCTTCGAATGCACATCTTGTAAACACAGCAAAAAGGAGTGGACTCGTCTCCCCTTTACACATACAGTAAACATATACTGTATCTTTGATCTTGTATTAGCTTAATTTTTCACATTTGATTCTTGTGTGATTATCTTGTTGCCAACACCTGATTGTTTATGCAGTGTTAATTTGATTTTGATCTCAAGGATTGTGTTTTGAAGTGACTAACAGACTGTTGTAAATTTCGTTAGAATTATATTGTACATTTCCCCTAGACATTGTTAAGTTTTTCACATTTCCCTCCCTCATTGTTCCCTTAATTAAATTTTCAATTTAATAAAATTTTATTTATATAGCACTTTTAACAATGGTCATATTCTTCAAAGCAGCTTCACAAAATTAAAAGAAAATTATGGAAATGTGGGAGCAAGTAAAATGTATATAAATAATAATGATCAGATTCTCCCCGATGAGCAAGCTAAGGGCTTAAGTAACAGATGTATGAGAAACAAGTCATTTGGCTCAGGACTTAAATACGGTCCTTGCTGTTAATAAACCAGAGAGAACATTCACATACCGTCATGCAAGCTGTATGTGTAGTATGTACACTACCAATAAAAAGTTGGGACACACTTTCTAATTCAGTGTTTTTGTTTAGTGATCTACTGTATATTTTACATTCTTGAACAATCCTGGAGATTTCAAAATCACATATAGAATTATAAAATAAAGAAACAACAAGCCAATTGCTATTTTAAGACATAATGGCTAGCTGTTGCTGGAAGAGGAGAGGTTCGTTTAGAGTTACACCAGTCTTTACACCCAGTCTGGAACATTAAATATCACCCTTTCTAGTGATCTAGAATTCCTCAGGAATTTACTTTGGTTAGTGCCATTTATATACCACCTCACACAGACACTACCTTATGTGAAATACATTGAGTTCTTATTCAGCACCATCAAAACACTGAGATGGTGCATTAATTGTGGCGAAGATCTTAACTGTGACAACCTCAAACATGCAGCATCAAACTTTTAACAGCCCGTCACCTGTCCCTACACTCACTTTAAACGTGACTAAAAGGTGCAATGTCCTGCTCTTTGACATTTCCCTTCCCACTCTGTCATACTCCCTTTTCCCACAATGCTGACTGGATAAACGACTTTGATCTCCTGCACCCTCTCACACCACAAAAAGTGGTTCTTCCTTGCATCTTATCCGTCAATCTGCTGCAGTTGGACTTCTTGCACCAAGCCAGTCCCCTCACAACAGTCTCATCTGCTGTTTGGGAAATTGAACCATACTGTCATCTTCCTCATGCTGAAATATAAACAAAGGCTAAAACAATAAGTTTTGATTCAGAGGGAGGTCATTTGCTGGATGAGCATTAGTGGCTGTTCTGCAGGACGCTGTGGATGGCACATATTGGAAGATGTTCAATCGCAGCTCTGATAACATCTGTGTTTATGGAAGCAGCTGTGGGATGTATCGGAAAACTGGTATATGATGTCATTTAAAAAAGCATTTAATATCTAGAAACGGTGGGTTGGTAATGGGAGGAAACTATAAGAAAAGAATCTATTACCCCCTTCTAAAATTACTTGCAGACTCAATCAGGTGAAGCTTATCACCTTCTCAATGGCACACAAAGTTTTTGCCCAAGTTGAGTTAAATTAAAATGAAGTAATTCCACAAATTTTTAATGGGATCTAAGTCTGGGGTTTGATTAAGTTAAGTTAAGTTAATTTATTTATATAGCACATTTAAAACAACCGATGGTTGACCAAAGTGATGAAGTAAAAATCATTTAAAAACAACAGAACCATCAAATTACCAATACAAACCACTACAACACATGTTTAAAAGCCTCGGTAAACAGATACGTTTTTAAGTTTGATTAAAAAATTTCAATACTGTGAGCTGATCGGACATGGAAAAGGGTGGGACCGGACACAGAAAAAGCACGGTCGCCTCTCCTTCTTATTCGACTTTTCCGGAATTGTGAGCAGAAGTTGATCAGATGATCTATGTGCTCTCTGAGGACAGTATGGGTGAATCAAATCACTCATATATATTTAGGCGCTATCCCCTTGATCGCCTTAAAAACAAATAAAAGCATTTTAAATATAACTCTATATTCCACTGGCAACCAATGTAACGAAACTAAAATCAGAGTAATGTCACAAGATTTTTTGATTTAGTTAAGAGTCGTGCTGCAGCATTTTGAACCAACTGCAGAGGGGCTAGTGGCGATTGACCGACCCCATAATACAGTGCGTATACAGATATGAATCAACGGCTCAAAGTCATTGAAAGAGAAACAGCCCCTCACCTTACCCAAAATCCTCAAATGATAAAAGGACGAGTTCACCACAGCTGATATTTGCTTCTCAAATTTAAAATCTGAGTCAAATATCACCCCAAGATTCTTCACATGTGATCTAATATAGGGTGACAGTGGTCCCAGTGGGGGGGTTAGAATTTCAACAGCCAACGGCGATCCAAATAATAATACCTCAGTCTTGGACTCGTTTAAATAAAAAAAATTCGTGGCCATCCATTAGGCCATGCAAGGCATTCATCTTTTTCTCCTTCAGCCACTGTGTGGTCAGTTTTGCTTTATCATGGTGGCCATTGACAACTTGACAACACATTTTCTTCAAGAATTGGGTCCCATTTTGCCCCATCCATTTTTCCTTTTATACTGTCAAGTGCTTCAGTCCCTGCTGCAGAGAAACATTCCCATAACAGGATATTACCACCTCCATGCTTTACTGTAGAAATAGTGTTATTTGGATGGTAAGCTGTATTGGATTTATGCTGGAAATATCATTTGGTGTGTTGGCCAAATCATAAAATGTTTTGTCTCTTTTATCTCTTTTGCAGAGCTCAGTTGTGACTGCATGTGGCCTTTCTTGAGAAGTGACTTTTGTGGAGAATTTTGGATATTCTTGTCACATGCACACAACAGATGGAGCAACGTCGTGATCCAGAGAGCATTTGTGTTGTACCATATACCTTCTATTTTTGATGACTTTATTCTCTCTCTTGCACAGAGAAGGAAACCGTGGATCAATATACTGTATAATGGAGTCACTCATAGCTGGAACCATCCGTCCCACCTTTTCTAAAGTACGAGCAGAGTTTTTCCTTGTGGAGAGGAGGTGGCTAAATGAGATCATCAAGAACTGCTGCCTGCTCTCCCCTCATCTCTTCAGCTTTTAAAATTATTTAGGGTTTTTGAGTCTTCAACAAGCTGGATCTGTGAAATGCCTCCCATCTGATCAGGATTATAGAAGGGGATGGGCTCTCCCCATCTGAACGTAACTAGTACATTGGAGACCGTGAATTGTTATCAAGCTTAACCTTGAGTAATGCAGGCATTGGCTAAAGGTAGCAAACACAACACCCTCTTCCGGCAGTTTTCACCCCCTCCGGACACATCCACATAAGAACCCATTGTCTCGTGTTTAATATTCATCTAGAGGTCGAGAACGTGTTAGTATGGGACCTCAAACATATCTATTGCCTGAGAATGGCTCTGTTTGAAGTGGAAAACATGTGTTTATGGGACCTCAAACAGATCCATGTCCCAGCAATGTTGTCCATGGTCTACCCTTGAGCAAGGCCCTTAACCCTCAACTGCTCAGATGTATAATAAGAAACAAATGTAAGCCGCTCTGGATAAGGGCATCTGCCAAATGACTAAATGTAAATTATCTCTTGATTCTGGCCCCCGGGGGTTTGCCACCCGAGGGTAACCCACATGCTTTCTTTTATAGGACAATGCTTCTGTTGGCCAATCATCAGAAGGTTTATAGTTTCATGCAATGTTTATTCTACTGTAACTCCTGTGCTTGTGAATAATTTCTACGCAAGACCAACTGCTCTGCAGTTGCAAAATACCTGTCTAGGTCAAAGAGTAATGCTGTCTGCATGCGACATACTCCTCAAAATGACATCAAGGAAATTGACCAGCACATACATTGGCCCAATCAACATCTCTCACGTCGTCAATCCATGCTCCGTTAAGCTTTCTCTGCCGTTGTCCATGTGCAGTTCATGAACGCCACCTTCACAGATTTAATGATTTATCTCTTGTCCATTGCCCCAACCCACCATAAAGGCCATCTCATTGAACCATCCACAGTCCGCAAGGAGAGAAGTTGGGTAGCCAGCCAGGTTAATTCTTGACAAGTCCTTCATTATGGAGTTCAACAGACTTAAACCCGAAGCTCCCTCTAGAATGCCTGGTGGCATTGGCGTGCTGTCACAATACATCAGACCACGCCCATACCACGACCTTCACCATAAGCAACCTGGCTCATTCCTGTTCCTGCTTTGCTCCTCCTCTTGCTTTTCACTGCCTCAGTCACGGTTCTGAGATCACCTGCTGCCTTTTTTGTGATCATCATCTCTTCCTACTTAAGACACCTCTAAACCAGATTATTGTGTGTCGTTCATGCCAAGTATTCATGCATTTCCTCTGTCATTACCTTCCGGTCATGACTTTGCTTTGTTTCCCCATCTTCGCCTTGCCTTCACACTATGTTTTTTTTAGGATAGGATTTACCAGCTCTGAACTTTGTTTACTGTTGTTCGACTACGAGATTGCCTGCTTCTGAATTTATTACACGTTTGGATATACTGGCTTTGATTTTCACATACCATCTTTCAACCAAGAGACTTTCTGTTACTATCGCTCTTTTCGGATATTTCCCAACTGCTGCATCCGTGATTTATCTCATGAGTTTGCCTTGGGCTGAGATGGCAGCTACACAATTGTAGGTCACTCATTCTGTGGAACTGAGATCCAACGCATTCCGAGTACCGTACATGACATTAAAAAGTTAACCCCTCTCAGGTACAGTGGAACGTCGGATTGCGAGTAACCCGGTTTGCGAGCGTTCAGCAAAAACAAAAATCTTGATATACTGAAATATCATCAAGTCATCATCAAGTCGAAGAAGGAGAGGAGGAAGGCGTGTTCGAAAACAGAGAGAGAAGAGGAAAGGCAAGAGTTTAGGAGTGAAAGTAGGGACTTTGAATGTTGGGACCATGACAGGGAAGG
>JAQQZT010000005.1:4213936-4227875 GCA_030068275.1 Clarias platycephalus | reverse complement strand
TCCCGCAACCCGCACATACATGAGGACCTTACCGCCCGCACCCGCATTCACCCATCAAATCTTGTCCCGCGCCGCACCCCGTGCGCTGGGTCCCGCGGTACTCCCGCGAGAGTGCAGGTCTCTAGTGAGAAGCATGAGACGTCACACCCTCTACTGACATTGTCAATTTTTGTTATTTGGGGCCATCTCTGTTATTGTCTAAATTTTTGGGATAATAAATATTAAACTAATGAAAATGGTGTTTCTGCTCATACATTATTAGTAATATCAAAGGGAACTTTTACTTTTTCAAATTCAGAGCAAATAGGAAAAGCACTCATGTAAATAACAATATCCCTAACTTATTGTGAGTAGTATATTATATACAGTATATATATATATATATATATATATATAATGTTTCGATATAATAAGAATTTATATATTGTTTTTTGTCAATAAATATATATATAAATATATTATTCTGTATATTGTGAATATAGTTTTGAATGTGAATATCCTTATTTTCTGTTAATTATTAGTTGTATAATAATTATAAGGAATAATACTGTAACAAGGAATATTAACATCATAAAATATTTTCAATTGACCAGATCAAAACATTATCATTTATTAGATTAACAGTTAATATATAGAGAAATATATTTTAATTGTGTAACACACATTACACACATTACACACACGACACATAAACGATGACCAGCCTAAACATCCGCGCCATTATGATCGGCACCAAACTCTGCACATATGATCTCAAAACATTGAGGATGCAAAATTGTGAAGGGATTTTTGATATCTCAAAAATGTTGATGACTTACACTTGTGCTGAAAAGTGTCTAATGACTTCAGCATGGCTCAGGGCCTTCACAGGAGATTTTGCTGCATTCACACACACACACACACTAAACATTCTATACATACTACACATCATATAGCGAAACATACACTTCACATCCTACATAAACGATGACCAGCCCAAACACCTATCCCATTATGATCGCCACCAAACCAGTCAGATGTGATCTCATGCCTGAAACTTGAATGACATCATATTGAGTGACAAGAGGGTCGGGGGCTTTTTAACACAAGTACACAGATTGTGCGGTGCACTCAGGCAGCATTGTCTTTTTGGAGCTCTTAACATGCTCAAAAAGCACACAGGTTAGGTGGTTCACCGTGGCTGGCGATGGCGCAGGTGCTTGGGCCCACGTTGTTTATTGTACAAGTTTAATTTATTCGTTTAGGCTTTTTTTCTTCTGTTTACATGTAGTTTCTCTTTCAAAAACAGAGCGATCTGGCATAGGGAGAAAATGCATAGTCTGCACACACATACATTCAGATTCAAAACTCCCAACACTGGAGGTGTGAGACAACAGTGCTAACTACTAAGCCACTTTGAAAGCACAAGACAACCTATTAATGAACTAGACTACGAGATCTGCAGCTGCATATAAAACATGTAGCTAGTGATTTCTGTTAATGGTGGATGTTTAAATAAGGCTATGAAATTATGTAAACAAGATATTATGAGAATAAATATTAATTCAAAATACAAATACATATTCAACTGCAAGTAGTGTGGAATAACTATGTTAGGTGTCCATGTAATCCTGTTTCAATGGGACAAAAGATTAATGAGCATTAAACATCAGACAAGATTGCTTTGCACAGAAAAAAACAGTTTAGAGGACAGTGAACACGTTGCTTGTCCCGTCTCTGGATGCACTCTTCTCTTTTGGTAGATGTTTAGGAGACTCAAACATACATGTACATCAGTGTGAATGTCTAATGTTTTTTCTACATTATGGTTGTTCTAATACTTTGACTGCAGTATTAGAATAATGTTAGGACAGAATATAGATAAATCAAGAAAATAATTATTTCAGAATATCATTACAACAACCCTTACCCATCTTCAAATCTTAATAATTTATATCTCATACACAGTATCTCCTTCCATTTAACACATACCACCGCTGTAGTGATCATGATGAAGATTATTTATTATTTTGTTTTTAAACATTTTTCTTGTAAAACGATTTAAATTAAATCAGAAACTGGTTAAGCTAGTATGCAGTAATTTGTTCTTTCTGTACTTTCAGCTATGGGCATGTTAACCAGTCCCTTTTTGTTCAAAGCTTTTTTCAGTGCATTTCTGATGATTTCCCTGTTGTTCACAATGTTGTAGGAGGTGAGGTCCACTAGTCTCTGGAAGTCTTCTGATGCAAATGTGATGTTCGTGGTAGCGTATGGGGAGGAGCTGGAACTCACATCAATATTTCCTTTATTTAGTTCCTTCTTTCCTGTCCTCTTTATTCCTGTAGTGAGTGTATGCACGCACGCACACACACACACACACTTTGATCAACAACCAACAATTATGTTTAAATAGATGCCCCATAAACACAAACAAGTAGGAGTTATAAGCATTTTTTTTTTTGCCTATTAACTCATTTACAAAATACTTTCCATTAACTCTATTCATTCTCTATATTTAATTTCAAACCAGAGCTTACTGTGGCAGGCAAAATGTATAACAAATGCAATGGTGACACAGGAATCCATTTTGGTTTTAATGGAATAAACAGTAAATCTGGGATGCAAGTGAATAAAGTGCTTTTACCTGGTGTTTTATACTCTTTGAAAGAGCTATTTACTAGTGAAAAGTGGATCACGATAGGAGCATCAGGATTCTCCGCATCTTCAAACACATACACTTCCCTGTTTGGCTCAGATTTGTATTTGCTGAAATCTATTTTTGGGAATGGTAACTTGTGGTCATTGCAGTACTGCTGAGTCTCCTTCAGGGTCTGTTTCACACAAACACAAGAAACATTTAAGATGGGTGATGTCAACACAGATACAACAGAAACCTAGTACACAACTTATTTTTATACATTTATTTATTACAACTTTGTTCGCTCCCCTAATGTACAAACATACAAACACTGCTAAATGATTACATTTATATTACCTGATAATAGGATAAAGCACTTACACCTTACTTTGCATTAACATTTAATTTCTTTGGATTCAAATAAACAAGTAGAAATAAAATAATTCTCCAAATAAGATAGCTTTCTCTTCCCCATCTCTCTCACCGTTAAATGATCCTCGACCCAGCTAAATTCGAGGCACAGAATGACATCGGCACGTCTGTGAGGCCGGAGCACTGGAGGGAAGGCTGTGTTAGTAGCAAATCCAGAATCCACCAAGCCCAGTGTGGAGTCCGCAGGAGTCAGTTTATTTGGATAAGTGTCCGGGTGTGTATCTAAAGAGCATTCATTCCAAGAAACACATATTAGATATACAGTATCTATAGTACGCCTTGGATGAGATGCAGAGAATCACACTTGTACAATATAGAGGCATAATAATGAAATTTTAATAAAGTTTTTAAAAAATGGAAGTGAGTTCGAACCATTAGTGGTGTTGAATCCGGGGCTTTCGCTATACAAGTTGTGGAGGGAGAATCCTCTCAGGAAGTTATAGACACTGCTGACAATGGGGCAACCATTCAGGAAGCTGCTCAGAACTGAAGCCTCTGGACTGATCCGCAAAGTATCCAAGGTTGGAGATTTGTTACCCGTCTCTACAGCCCAGAGAAACATGTTTAATGACTTACAGGGCCGTATTAGAGAGATGTATTTAGAGATGAACTAGAGTTTGCTTAGTCTGGTGTTCTGGACTCCTCATTCAGACTTTAGGGGGGGGGAAAGGTGCAGGTCATGCCTTGAGGTTTTTCGTTTATTTGTTTATTTATTTATTTTATTAAGTGTCTGAACAAAATCTGGAGGAAATAATAAAATTGTGTTTCATTTCTTTGTTGTCAGATGAAATACTGTGCAACTTTAAAGCATGAGGCAATTTAAAAATAAAATAATGTGTTGTGGCATAAATAGTTCCAGTTGTAATTACATTAGTCCCTACAAATTTGGTTTTACATAATGAATGTTTTCCAAAAAAATAACCAAGTACTGCCACCTGCGGACTATTTATACTATTACAGTATATGCAAGTGAGTTTTTGACATGCTCAATCATGGTCCAGGTCCTCGAAATAAGAAGCTGTAATGGTTTAAGGATCAGTGACCAAACAGCCATTTTTCGCGGTCAGAAAGCCGTAAAAGACTTTTACTATGACTACTATGTGCTATGCTTCTGCACACTGGCAGCAGGAAGTGACGGGATTGCCCATCACTCCCCATCACTTGGAGCCAATCAGTCCCAGAGTCGGCGCACTCCATGTCCTTCCTGGTTACAGTCAAGAAGTTCCTGGTGCTGGGTTTCTCATGACCACCAAATCTTTTAAAAAGGTTAATACAAGATCACACAATGGTACAGTACACTAAGTTTCAAGCCCACTATCCGGTGGCAGAGAACTGCAAAACTAAATCAAAGGCAAAATCTAACCGGAAACAAAATAAACAAATGAAAACAAAATAACACCAAAAAAAAAAAAAAAAAAACAGCAGCAAATCAGAAAACACAAACATATCTACAATCTATAACATATCTAGAAACAAAATACCAAATGAGAAAACACAAAGCCAATTCAGTCAAACTACAAAAGGAAGGTATAGGTTGCGAATTAAATTCTTATCACTGACATCCATCACTCAAGATATAAAAGCGGTACTGTCAGCATTTGAACGCCTGTATATTTTGAGTGACATGTCTCGTTCAATCAGAGGAAAGAACCAACAAAATGAAAAGAAAAAAGAATTTCATTCTCAAACTACACCTAACTTTTTCGGTTTGTTGATTTTTACCCCTGATTGGACAAGACATCGGTCACTTAAAATATGCAGGACATACTGCAGACTCACAGATATGTACTGCATGCAATGGCATCCACTCACAACAAGTTGCAAGTTATTATATACATTATTCCAGATTGTAATCCAGAGTTAGCAAAACCGAGGCCAGTGGATTTCTCAAATTTGGAATGAGAACATACAGAAGACTTTCTTCTATGGTATTTTCAAAACCATAGGATGGGAGAAGTCCAGGATTGGTTATCCAACCCCCAAATTAGGCATAATGGGACAGTTTGGATCTTTGGAAGTTTAGATTTTGGTTATAAAGTTGCTCTGCACACTGACCATGAAGTTCATCACCCAGAGGGGGAGTACAATGTAAAATAATGAGCACCAACTGCCACCACCCTTTTTCCAATTTAACAATTGTTGAGTATGTAATACTCATTAATACAAATATTTGGTTTTATACTGTGTATATATTTAATTTGCCATCCATCTACTTTTGACTAATAAAGATACATATGTGTAAGTATCTGGCTCATGTCTCTTACAGTAGTTACAGTAGTTAATCCTTTAATAATTTCCCTTGCTCATGTAGGTTGTGCAAATAAATAAAAAAATTATAATAATATATATAATTTTTTTAAAGAGCTCTGTATAATGCTGAAATACTGAAAATGTTGTTCATCTGTTGACTATCTGTATATCTATTTAAAGGTAATGGTAAAGATGAATATGGTCGATACTAAAGCGTTCTTACCAAGCTTGTCGACCTTATCTCCCAGCCTGGAGGCCCAGGATGGTATCACTCCACTAAAAGCGGTCCAGAGCTGCATCAGGTTAGCAGAGAAAAAGCTGCTCCACATACCTACACATACGGTTTGACTAGGTTTAATTAAAAATTACAACATATAATGTGGCTAGTGTAATTTGTAAAGCGGGGACTTTCACTGACCCAGAAGGAAGGAGATGCGCATTTCTGGCAGCTTTTTAACCACATGGCCTAAGTAGAACTCACTCCCGAAATTTTCTGCAGGAACAAATGCTCCATATTTGGAGAATCCCACCTCGAATGGGGTAAACTCACACCACTCTGGAATCAACAAAAACAATAGAAGAATAGTGTCTTTGACAAATGACACCAGAGTTCAGTTCACAGCATGTTGAACTACAGTTTACAGGGTTAATGGGTTAATGTATTAATGTGCAGTCTTTACCAGGCACTAAGCAGCCATTGGTATCCTTCTTCATGTTTACTGCTGTGTAGATTGGGAGCGGGTTCTGGCCCTCACAGACTGCCTTTTTCTGATCAGACAGTGTACTTGTGTATTTCTGAGGCAAAATAATCATCATTTAAAGTATGCTTTTGTAAACCTTTTATGTCTACACTCACCGGCCATTTCATTAGGTACACCCTGCTAACACTGTCCTACAGTACCCCATTTTGCCTTTAGAACTACCACAGAATGACACAGATTGAACAAAGTGCTGAAAGGTGTTAGTCCATACCGATGTGATCTCCTGTTACACCCAATCCCAGTGCCGCTCTATTGGCTGAAGATCTGGTGACTGTGGAGGAATTTTAATGCAGTGAACTCATTGTCAAGTTCAAGCAATGATTTTAGCTTTGTTACATGGTGCATTTTTCGGCGGTCATAAAGGGATGAACATAGTCAGTAACAATACTCAGGTGGGCTGTGGTACTAATTTGGTGGTGGTAATTTTCATGGTTTATTCCATTTTATCCATTACTAAGGAAACCAAAGTGTACCAAGAAAACCTTCCCCACATCATTACTGTACATCACCACCAGCAGCCTGAATCATTAAGAGAAGGCAGGATGGCTCCATACCAAGAGAACTGACACTCACTGGATATTTTTCTCTTTTTCAGACCGTTCTCTGTAAATCGCAGAGATGGTGGTGCTTGAAATTCCCAGTAGATCAGTAGGTTCGGAAATTCTTAGACCAGCCGGTCTGGCACCAACAACCATGCCATGCTTAATTTCACTTGAATCACCTTTCTGCTCCATTCTGTTGCTCAGTTTGAACTTCAGCAGATCATCTTGACCATGTAGACATGCTTAAATGCCCCCAGTTGCTGCCATGTGATTGTGTGGCCATGTGTGGCTGATTAGATATTGAACAGGTTGAACAGGTGTACCTAATATAGTGGCCAGTGGGTGTATAGATCTGTGAATTAGCTATTATTCAATAATGTATCAAAACCAGTGCATTAATGTTGCATTTACAAGCAAACACATTAAAAACAATGTACAGTATATGAACACACACATTAATTTGGTTTATAGCTGGAATTACTGGGCATTCAACAGTACTTTTGTACTTAATTTTGTACTTATACACTGTAAAAGCAAGGTATAAACTCTACATATGTTCAAAGATTTTGACTGACAGTGTAAGCAGCAGCAGACCTTTCCAAAGATGAGGTGTTCTATGATGAGCCCCCAGGTATCAATGAAGGTGACAGTGTGTCCTTCCTTCTCTCTGTTCTGCAGCTCAGAGCGGTAATGACATAGTTGTGTAGGAGAGAAGAGACTGGCCTTACTCTTAGACAACTCCTTCTGCGCAAATGCTATTGCTTTATCCAGGCCTTCCTTTGACCAAAATGGGTCAGAGTAGAGACCAGCAGCGGCCCTTAAACAGAAAAAAGAAAAGGAATCCCTTTATAACATGATATTCATAGAGGCAGATATGTGCAGCACAAACTGGCATGTTAGTCTTGGTTCCACACACTACATGCAAAAATAAAACAATTTAAATGCCTCAGAAAAGTTTTTGATGCACCATGGTTTACTTTGTAGATTTTTATGTTTGCTAATTCATTTTGTTCTGAATATCCATTAATATACTTAATTAAAAAACATTTTCCTGACATTTAAAGTTACTGAAACAATTTTTATGAAACATAGTTGGACTTTCAGAACAGAATAATTTGTGATTCATACCTATATTTTGGCAGGAATATTTTGTTACAAGAGTGCCACAGAACTGCAAAATGAATAACCTGAACATAACACAATTTGGAGTGAAATTGTCCCTGTGGTGCTCTATTATACCCACCAGGTGGAGCCAGAGACAGTGGTGATGTAGGTGATGATATCGAGCAGGCCAAGGCTCTGCAATCCTTTCAGAGAGCCGTACGTGCCGGTCATGGCCCTGGAGCTGCCTCCTGAACACACCACAGCCACCGTCGGCACCTAAACACACCTTTATATCGTTTGCACATACTGTTTGCTCACATGGCATACTTTTCAATTTCTAGCACTATCGTAGGTTTTTATTATTATTATTATTATTATTATTATTATTATTATTATTGTTGTTGTTGTAAATTTGTATACCGAGAGGTGGTCAACAAGAACCAATAAAGGCCCACTGGGACAAGTATAATTTTAAAATTTGACTTCTTGTCATATCATAACCCCATGTAGAACATGTGTTATATTTGATTGCTAAAATACTCTGAAGTAGTGTACAGTACACAGAAACTTGAAGTGTTTCCTGATATAGCATAACCATTTGTTTCCATCCCTAAACACACTTACAGTATACACTGCCTAAACATGTACTTTACAGTAAAATTTGTTATAAAGGTATGTGCCAGTTGAATTAAAAACAATGACGCAGAGAGGTGTGATACTTTTGGTTATAATGAAATGCATTTCCAGATCATTCCTTCATTTCTTCATATTTAATTAAATTATGTAGATCAAAATAAAGAAATTGGAACAAATATTTTACTGTGACAGGCTGCAATATGTCTAAAGATACAATTTAAATATTGGTTGTTTAGGTAAAAACCTTAGCAGAAACCTCATTTCCCCTCTCGTCTGTCCCAACCAGTCAGAATTCAGCATCAGCACCACCAAATACTGGCCTGATCATCTGTCATTATCTGCGCCTGGTTATCACTTTAGTTAAAGGTTTTTTTTTTTAAGCTTGAAATGATTCCTAGGTGACTGTATGGCTTAACAAACATTTAAATTAACTTTCATTAAAATAAATGTAATTTTAAATTAAATTACATTAACTATTCCCTTGAAACTGCTGAGGTACAGGGACTGGGCTGAAAATAAGAGGCAAAAACTATTACTGCCTCATACCTTGGTGGGATCCAGGGGAGTTTGAAGGTTTAAAAATGTCTGCAGTGCACGAGACACCACCTCTCTCCTCTTCACCAGAAACGCCTTTTCCTCTGCTGGTATGTCAAAATCCAGACGCACCTTCATGTCTTCCTCAGAGCTACACACAGAACCATACACACACATACAACCCAGATCTGGTTTTAATGAAACCATGGAATTATTAGATATTCATGAATAAAATTCCAAGCATTAATTAATAAAATATTCACGTAATGACTTTTACAGAAACTTTAATCTTTTCTGTCTCTGTAAACTGGACTTTAATCCTAACATCTGTCACTCATCTGGGGGCCTTCATCAGTTCTAGAAAATGGTCAGATAATTCCACCATTCTGTAAACCAGATGAAGTTTGTCGTATATGTCGATTTTCTAAACATATATAATAATAATAACAATAATAATAACAACAACAACAACAATAATAGTAATAATAATAATAATAATAAAAATCTCTTGCTCCCTAAACATGTCATCAAGATTTTTTACTAAAACGTTTTACAGATGCATGCGTAAAATTATAATTTTAGCAGTACCTGTCCACTGTGTTCAAATATAAATTTACCATTTTCTGTGGAATAAAACAAACATTTTAGCACATAATCCTGCATGTTTTTAGAATGCATAATGCCAGAACAATAATAAATGATCACACCATCAGTTTTTAATCACACTATTTTATGTGTTGAAAGAAAAATAGGGTCTAAAATTCTATTTTGGGTAAAAAAAATGTTTATATATATATATATATTAGACCTTAAACCATGGATTTAGATTTTTGTTTAAATTACAACAGAGAAATGCTTGATTAAATTTGTTGTGCACATTCTTATAATATAAAGCATTGTGTTTAGATTAGGGTAATGGTGTGGTTTTGGATTGGTACTGTACTTTGTGAAAAAGGGTAAAATGGTGTTTTAGGTTTAGAATGATTAAAGCTAAGTGGTATGTCTAATTTAAATGTTTAATTATTAAAAAGAAATAATCATTAGTCCTTTCACCTCTGCCCCAGGAAGAGGGAGTGCAAATTCACGTATGGGTCTAAATGGGGTTACAGGAACTGCTTTTGTGCTTTCATGATCTTGCTCCTCATCGTCCAAATCAGGTAAACAGCAACAACAAAAACACAAAAATCATACAGTAGATTTACCAATTTGCTCTTGCTCTATGTTTCACTAATTAAAAACTATTCTGAGCTTCTTTAAATGCAATTTAAAATCTATTACATGCATGTGTTAGAATAATTATAAGGACACGGCTTTACCATCCGGAGTTCAATATTGGTCTCCAGGTTTTTGTTGATGTAGTAGCGAAGACTCTGCATGAGGCTGCTGTTCTTGGACAACGAGATCATTTGATCTTCATTATATGCTCCTTTTAACTTTAAAAGCATGTTCTGTCGAACTAAAATGGACACACAATATATAGGGAAATGCCATGCAACATCCATACTACAATTATTTTGTCATTAACAGTTTCCACTGGTTTATCTTCTTACCATCAGCAGGCAGTTTATCCAACTTCACTTCCAAAGTAGACAAAGGAGCAGCCTTAAATAACCACAAAACACATATTGTTGAATAAAGCTATTACTATACTATTATTATTATTTTTTCATTGTACACACACAGACTATATTGCCAAAGGTTTTTTTTATATGATCTTGTATAACATCCAATTATTTATTCATAGGGTTTAATATGATGTTGGTCCATCCTTTGCAGTTATAACAGCTTCAACTCTTCTGGGAAGGTTTTCCACAAGGTTTAAGAGTGTTTATTTTTGACCGTTCTTCCAGAAGCGCAGAGGTCAGACACTAATGTTGGACGAGAAGGCCTGGCTCGCAGTTTCCACTCTAATTCATCCCAAAGGTGTTCTATCAGGTTGAGGTCAGGACTCATCCATGTCTTTATGGACCTTGCTTTGTGCACTGGTCCGCGGTCATGTTGGAACAGAAAGGGGCGGCCGTCCTCAAATTATTCCCACAAAGTTAGGAGCATCAAATTGTCCAAAATGTCTTGGTATGCTGAAGCATTAAGAGTTCCTCTCACTGGAAGTAAGGGGCAGAGGCCAACTTCTAAAAATAAACGACCCCTCACCAGTTCCAACATGACTGCGCACCAGTGCACAAAGCAAGGTCCATAAAGGCCTTCTCGTCCAACATCAGTGTGACCAGTCTGACCTCATAAATGAGCTTCTGGAGGAATGGTCAGAGATTTCAATACACACACTCCTAAGCCTTGTGGAAAGCCTTCCCAGAACAGTTGAAGCCGTTATAGCTGCAAAGAGTGGGCCAACATTATATTGAACCCTATGGATTAAGAATTGTATGCTACTCAATGTCATACAGTATGCATGTGAAAGCAACCGAGTGAATACTTTTGGCAATATAGTATGTATATTGAAAGATTGTAGCAGGTCGCAGTATCAGGCAAAATCAACCTCAGACAAACAGAAAATGACTTTTTCATCATGCCATTATTTAACAAAAATGGAGCCAAAAAAAGTATAAATTAAGCCAATATTAAGTACTCATTGATTTAATGGCTTGTAAAGCCACCATTATCAGAAATGACTTAAAGTAATTATTGCCTCTATGACCATTAGTCTCATACATCGTTGTGGAGGACTTTTAGTTCATTTTTCTTTACCATATTTCTTCAGTTCATTGAGGTTTTTGGGCATTCGCTTATGCACAGCGCTCTTAAGATCTCTTTCAGTGGTTGAGGTCTGGACTGACTCGGCCATTCCAAAATATTTTATATGTCAGCATTTCTGATGAAGATTTACTGGTGTGCTTCACATCATTGTCCAATTGCATGACCCAATTTTGACCAGTAGGTATGAGGTGTTTCTTGTGAATGTGTGAATGAATGAGCTACGTAGGACATCCACTCCTGGGAAGATTGGAAACTGTATTGAATGCTTTCCACTGTTCTCGTTGTACATTGAACTTGAAATGGTTTTATAACCCTTTCTAGATTGGTGCAGCAACAATTGCTTCTCTAAGACCATTGCTTATGTCTTTCCCTCTTGGCATAGTGTTAACACACACCTGAATGCTACAGACCAGCAAACTGGTAAATAATTTTATTTATTTTATTTTTTTTTAGATTTCCATACCTGCTGATGATCTGTTAATCCAACGTTGATGATTAGCAGCACCTGGCTGCAATATACCCTCTTAAATTTTATAGAAGCAGGAAAGGGCTACACCTAGGATTTCCCACATGTTTTTTCTTTTGGACTTAGGCCATGTCCACACATAGCCAGGTATTTTTTAAAACAGAGATTTTTCTCTGCGGTTTTCACCTTTCATCCACACGCAAACGCCGTTCTGGTCATTGAAAACGGAGCTTTTGGAAAACTCTGTCCAAAGTGAAGATTTCAGTGGACCGTGTGGACAGGGTAAATTGAGATTTTGCAATCTTGTAACATCACCTTGTGCCGATGATGTAATTGTCTGTGTGCCTCCTTGACATCAGCTTTGTTTATGAATATATTTTGTGCAATAGTGGATGTACTGTACAAACAGTAAACAAGTGACTGTATTAACGTTGTGTACTGGATTATTTACATGTACATGCATTTACATACACGCGCCATTATTCACACATTATGTTAATGAACAGAGGTGCCTGAATGTACTATGCTCACTGCTGCTACGTACTGTACTGATGACACAGTGACAGTGACTGCTGTTTCAGACGAGACCCGTCGCATTTCTACAAAGCGCAACAGGTAATGATGTTTTCTTTAGGCCTCCGATTGGCTCCCTGTTGATTAAGGGGGTTCCTAACAGCACTTAATAAGGAGTTTTGCGTTTTCATGTAGACAAAGATATTTTTAAAAGGTAGGTTGTGTGGATAGGATTATTTTTAAAAACGAAGAAGAAAAATCTCTGTTTTAAAACATACCCGGCTACATGTGGACATGACCTTATTGTGATTAAATAAATAATAGCACAAAAATGATTATGACATTCATTCAAAAATGTATGAATGTCATAATCATCACATGATTGCTTTGATTTATTTCTTTTTTTTAAATATAACAGTTCTTACCAACAGGACTCCATTAGAGAGGTACTGCCCGAGTGCTTCAGGACTGTAGCATAAACAAAAGGGACAAAAAGATCATCAAACTTAAACTTATATTCTATCCCCAAAGGCATATTTAGACCAAGTCTAATTATCTACCCACCTCCCGGGTTACACAGGGTGTTAAGGAAAAAAAAAAAAAAAAAAAGGCAACTCATATGATCAAACAAGAAATCAAAAGTTGTGCAAAGAACAGAGCTCTGCACATTATGTTAAAAATATATTAAAAATATAATTCTGAGATTATCAATTTCATCTTTCAAAGATGTCGATTAATCATGGAAATTGCCATTTCTTAATGAATCATGTAGTCAGTATTTAATGTATTTATTTAAAAATTCAGTGCAGTTAGAAACCGGAAGATTTCATATTTTACCATTTCTTCTTTATCTTTAACATTCACATTGTATTTGCTATAGAGATTTTATTTTATTTTCTCTCTTCATTTTAACCTACATTCTTACACATGTAAAGAAAATCTTTAGAACCATGTTTGGTCTCTGTCAATCTTTAAGTCACATGTCATTTTCAAGCAAAAATCAGTTACCTTTCTGTCATTTCAAATTCCACCCACAGCTTGTCCTTCAACTGCAAATAGAACCAGCAATTACAGTATTCATTAGTTGTTTCATATCTATGCTTTCATCTTGTATACGTTGTTTATCTCTAGTAAACTAGATTACACACTCAAATATCATGGTGTGTGGTTTATAGTTTGTACCCATTCATTAGTGTGCAATCAAAACCTTATGTATAATGAAATCAATTATACTGTACATGTATATATTAAAGTAATAAGCCATGAGAGTGTGTGTTTTACAGTGCAGTACAGAAGGACATTATTGGCCTGGTTCAGGTGCTGTACTTTATGTATTTAAAAAAAAGGTAAAAAAAAAAAAAAAAAGTATATA